>JANSTS010000495.1:9555-33462 GCA_026546915.1 Sylvicola fuscatus
CCCCCAATCCCGTCAGCCGCACCGATTCAGTTCTCACCCTGCCCATGCCCGCCACATAGTCCTGCATGGAGTCATATACACACGACACGCGAGCCTAATTCCTTATTTTATGATTCACATTCAATGCTCTCAGCATATTACATTATTAATATGTTATGTGCACACAATATAATAATATGTTGGTCTCGGCTATACATGAATATGGATATTGGGTACTACAAAAGCTCGCATTATGTACTGAACTGCGTCGCAGAGTTACTCTAGCTCTATGTGCAAGGGGACAGAATATAGAAAAGGGTGGTTGGGGGTGAGTCGTGCGCATTTGCAAAGGGGATGAGCGGCCGAGGCGTGAATTTGTGTGTTACAATTTCTCTTTTTTTCAGTTTTTTTTTTTTCGGCAGTGGCAAGCATTTTCCCTGAATATTATATTCATTTCACACCCGTTGCCGCCGCCGCCAGTGCGTGTATTACGCTGCGCCGCGCGTCGTTTGTGCATATGTTACACGGCCGCCCGCTTCATTGTTGTGGGGTGTGAGGCGGTTTCAATGCTATGGTCCTTCATAATAATTTTCCTCTTTTTTCTATTCTTTTTAGGCTCAATTTTATACACACCCGAAGTTACGCGAACGGATCGGTGAAGTGGCTAAAGTACTAAGTCTTGCGGCCAATTTTCTGTTTGTTTTTTTTTTTTTTTTGTGTGGGTGGGGCGATCAAGGGAAGGGGGATGATGGGACAAAATTTGCTGATGCAGAAAATCGTTGTCATAAATTGTACATGTGGATGAGTGGTCTGGATGGTAAGTGGTTGCAGGAGAATCTCTCAGCATTTAGTTGCAGAAGTGACTGGAAAAAGGATCTGCAGAGAGTTGAAGTAAATTGCTATTATTCCACTTTTTGGACCTATAAATACCAAAATGTATTTCCTTAACAGATATAATACCAAACATTTAAATACAAAAATATCTCATCAGTTTTTGTGGATGCCAAAAATTAGTAACAGTTTTTGATTTAAAATTAAATTTCTTTTTACAGAAAAATATGGTAAGGACTAACTGGCGCAAAGTATCGCCTGGCTATCCCTACCTAATCGTATTTTCGTTCTTTTGTCCACGAAACGAGTGAAAATATGCTGCCAGTGCGCGTGTCCCCTCTCACTTATGCAATATAATATACGCTTGGGAGGCAGCGTATCATCCTAATGAAATGGCAGGTCTCCTTCCGCCACCACCCCAACCCTTAACACCAACACAGGCCCATCACAAATCTCTCCCAATCTCGGAGATGCGTCGCATTACACTAACACCGTCAAATGGAACACGAATGTCCTGCCAGATGCGCAGGCGTTCGCTGATGCGCCGTAACACCGAGGCAACCGAAATTCCTCCAAACAACTATATGAGTTCAGCATATGCCGATTCAGCACGCTTCTCACGTTTCATCCCACCAACATACACAAACGGTGCTGAGTGGTTGTGAAGAGGGGATGGGGTTGGTAGGGGGGGGGGTTGAGTTTTAATGCGCGGCGCGCCGAAAAACCGCGACTCGCCTACTAACTGAGCGGACATATACTATGAACAGATATAGAAGGAGGGCAGCATAACAGGATAATTTGTTAGAAAATTCCATTGCAGCCATTGCAGGATTAAGGGCTGCAAAGTGTCCCTTAAATAAACTAGAAGTTTCAATTGAAAAATCAAACAGATAAAATTTAGAAAAGCCAGTAATTGCCAATAAAGACAAATCTCAGTCGTTATAAGGACGAAATGTCCTTATAGTCGGTTCGTCTACCGTATCATTGTGTGAATGAGTAATTTGCTGTGCTGGTATGTGTGTTAAAATTGCATATAACCACGCTTCTAAGTCGGGCAGTACTGAAACGCCTGACTCCTTGTGGGTGGCAAGCTTCAAAAGCTACCAAGTCGCACGTTGGTGTGCACATTCTGTTTGTGTTTTCTCCTTTGTGTAAGGAAGACCTACAGAAAGAGACAGAGTGACCAATTTTTTTGTTCGTGTTTGTGTGTGTGTGTGTGTGTTCAATGTGTTCATACATATGGCAAAATGGTCCGGAACAAATACCAGTAATAATTAACTCTCAGACGAAAATTCTGCTCCAGCAGTTGACAACAAAATCGATCGGGTTATTGTAGGGACATACATACGTTGTACTTGCACACAGTCTGATAAGGAGTCGCTGGTAGTTATACGACCGACGTGCATTTCAGTGACTAACAAAACATTAAAAACAAAGAAAGAAAAAAAAAAAACCAGCAAGGATATCGTGAATTGCAGCCTAGAACGAATTAGAAAAGCATTGTTACTTTAAAACGGCACAAAAACGAGTCCTTAAATCCGATTACGATTGAATGGGACTAGGGAACGCGCTGGATTCGTGAGTGTTTCGTGTAGGGAAGCGCCGTGTGAAAATATGGTGCTTTGATGGAGTCGGGAAAATTTTTTTTTGCGCACAAAAAAAAAAGAAGCAAGACAGTGATCCTGTACTGCTCCATTAACGTGGATAGAGTCCGCTAGGACCTCAGAGACCGCCGCAAAAAAAAAACTAACGACCACAAGAATCGCATGTGTCGTGTTGTGTGTGTGCTGAAAATTCGTTGAGAAAACTAAAATATCGCCAATTTGGATACCCTCAAGGATGTTGTTTCAGGATCCTGGAATTTATCAGTGTAATGTGCCGTTGGTTTATCGTCTCGATTCGCAATATTTAAGTGCTTTTGTTGGTGAATTTATCCACTGAGAAATTTTATATATACACGCGAAAATCAATCCCCCACAACCCCACCATCCCCCACCCTCCGCACAATCCCCCTACCTCCCATACCTTTCCTACCCTCCTACTTTATATAACTGTATAAATACACATATATGTGTATAGAGAGAGAGAATGTGCAACATTTAAACATGCACAGCTCCTTAACCTATCTTTAACCATCGTCCGTACGAACACGAGCGAACATTGACGCTGCGTACAGTGTCTTCCTCTATGTGGTAGTTGTATGTTGAGTCGCATGTGCGAAAAACATAAATGGCACTGTCCGAATTCAGTTGAGAATTAGATAGACCATTAAATTGTGTGAAATTGTGCAACAAATAGCAGTCGACCAGCAGCAGTTACGAAGACAGAAGTCCCGAAGACAAACGTTTGGTGTCGCCGTGTGTTGATTGAATAACTTGAATAATTTGAAAAAGGTGAAACAATCAGTATGACTTGAAAGGCGTAACAGCGAGAAGAAGAATAACAAAAAAAAAAACAAAAAAAAAATCCTTATCAGGACACAATTTTGTTTTCTTGTTTTGTTTGTGTCATAACTTTCTGCAAATACCAAAAGCCCATACGAACACTTGCAAATCTATGCAATCAAGTGCCAGTGTCCAGCGAAAGCCGAAGGACATACAATCCTCCACTGGGGAGCCAGCAACGATTTATCGCACCGCCACGGAATCTAGTTTCGATGCAGCCAGTGGCGACAGTGCGCCACCACACACGCCGAATTGTCTCATATGCACCGCGATACACCAACATGTGAGAGACGGTGCGGCCGTCTGTAAGAAAGCTGCCTTAACTAGTGACCACCCACACAATCTGAGTGGCAACAATCCGTCTCAGTACTCCATCGAGTATGTGGGATTAGAGTGCGACCAGCCACCATCAACAGCGTTCGAACCGACAAGCGATAGCAAACATGATTTTGGCCGTATGGATTTTTCCCGGTATCGTCATGTCCTTTCTGGGCAGCTACACAACACATGAGTACATTAAGAAGGACGACGACACCAGTAGGGGCGATGCTGAGCCCAATAAGGAGCTACTCAGCACCACTAATGGCAGTGGTTTTCGAACGGGTGAGCCTTTTGTTTTCAATTGTATCAGCAGATACTTGCTTGTGATCCTGAAAGGATCAATTATTACTTATTAGCAATTGTTGCTAATGTGACACAAAATGCAAGATTTCTTAACAATTAAGGAGTAACGACAAAATTATCGCTTACAAATATTTGTTTAAATATAAAGCTCAGTAAACATCTATTTTCCATTAAAACTTAAAGCGGTCTTAATTTAAAAACATAATTCACTTTAGGAAAGCTCACTTAAACGTCCCTTTCCCTGGCTCATTATTAAAAGTAACTTTATTTAAACTTACTAAACTAAGAATTGTTACAAAAAAAAAAAAAAATTACATTTCCTTTGTCTTCCATTTAAATTGGTTATTTCGTCTAAAGCTCATCGCCTCATTAAGCTCAATTCGCGCTCCTTTTTTCTTGTCCATGTCTTTGTCGCGTCTCTCGCGCTGCTACAGTTTGTTTTAATTGCTAAAGTTTTACGAGCTTTTTTAAGAGAACAACATTTAATTGAATCTATTCTCGTTTTTATTCCTTAATTTTGTTATTGCTAGTTTAAGGAGATCAACAGCCAACTTAAATTAGGTTAATTATTTAAATGAGACAGAGAATTTAATTGATTCTGCGAAATCTAAGGCTTAATTGCATCGTCATTTCTCACTGTTGTAGAAGAATAAACGCGAATGCATTTTCTTTCGCCACTTTACATATTTGTAGAATCGTTTAAAAATTAATTTAATCCGCTTAGGGATTAGCAGCTATTTAATTAGCTTCTTGTATTGAACAATTGACTTATTCAAATGAGCGACGTAAACAAAACAGAACGCATTGTTTACATTCATTCTGTTGTTCTTATATTGTTTAAAGAAAAACTCACAATTTCAATTAAAGTCCAAACATTCTTAAACATCCTTACAAGCACACAAACCGAAATTGGGTTGAAGCTTTGACCATGTCAGGCTAATTGTGTGCCATTATTTGTTTCTATTCTTTATTGTTTCAATTATGTTGAGAAAGGGGGTCGACGCCCTTGGGATTGTCCAAAGAAAACAACAATGAACCACAAAAACGAACAGAAAATTAGAAACCAGACGAAAAGGCTATTGTTTGACCCTTTTCAAAGTGTCAACGTAATTACATTTGTTCTCAATTTGTGTTTACGAGAAACGTGTTTATGTGTCGCTTTTGATCTAAAGATAGGCTCTGGCCCACCAGACTGGCGTGGGCTATTTTCGTGAAATCTTCCATAAAAAATTAGCTTTATTTGTAGGGTGGGGGGGATGATTATTTAATGGTAAATTATGTGCAAGTCAGCCATCTGAGATTAGTCTGAATGCAATTGTAAGCTTTTTGGTATGCAACCAATCGACATGTCCTGCGAATGCATCGATCCTTGGCATACGGCGGAGGTGTGAATGGCTCGCACTGCATACAATCGCGTTACATGGAAAATGTCCACTGTTGATGTCAGTGGACTTTTAAAATCAATAAAACAGCTGTTGCAGTGAACCGAACCGAACTCTATGTTCTATGCTAAAACATGTATTTTATGAGTGTCGCGTATGAGTGTGGCGGTCATGCACAGTGCTGCTTAGTGAGGGTGAAACACACTGCCGATAGGGGTGGGGCACAGCATAAGGCGAATGGCGGAGGGCGGGGGAGTGCTACTTTTTCAGTTTGTTGTAGATGAAAAACCATATAGAGAAGAAGGATTTAATATTGATAGAAACCGCATGAAATTGGAATGTGGTTGGTAAAATAAGTGGAGGGTGGTTGGTAAGATGGCGGTGGTGGTGGTAGTGGTAGTGTCGAGGATGCAAAGTTGTCACTTTTTCATGTTTTTATATCCACAAAGATGTGCAGTTTCAAACGGAATTGCTTCTTCTTTTTTTTTTTTTGCGTTCTGTATCCTGATGGAATCAGCGATTTTATCGACCATTCTTATAATGACATGCTTTGGCAGCTTCTATCCAGGCAACTTATGTTCAAATGAGAATTGAGGAAAAACAGTGGCACTTCCTTCCTTATTTTTTTCATGCGTTGCGTCTTCTTGTTGTCTTCGTTGTTTAGCTGGCAAAATGAGTTTCAATTAAACTTTTCCATGAAGATATGGTGAGACAGCCAACCAGGCAAAATAGTTTCAATGGTTTTTGATGAGAAAACTTTTCAGTTTTAATTGTTTATTTTTGCGTCACCCATTTACACTTAGTGGAACGTCAATCTATGCAAATCGTTGACGGTTGTGTTTGTCTTACAGATGGCGAGGTGCAGCAAGTGCTGGTGAACAGTACCGCACAGATAAAGTGCGACGTCTCGTCAAACCTGCCAAACGATCAGGTGCTTCTGGTGGTTTGGTACAAAAATAACTTACCAATTTACAGGTAAGTCCGGAATTCCGGTGATTGATTGCATTGATAATGTGTGGTGGCATTTGTTTGAAGCTATGATACTCGCGGCACACACGCCGAAACGCCATCGCATTGGCGCGATGAGGAGGTGCTCGAAAATCGCGCCGTCTTCCGGACAATGCAGGAACCAGCCGAGCTTATAATTGAACCTGTTTCAGTGAGTAATTTGGGTTTTTAATTCAATTGTATCCAATTCGGATTTGACGGTTTGCGGTTTGTGGCAATTAGCTATGAATGGGACTTTAGGTCTTAGAAGAAATTAGTAATCTAGAAGAATAAAATGCATTGTTCATCCCATAATAGGAAAAAGATGCTGGCAATTTTAGATGTCGCGTAGACTTTAAGCTGTCACCGACTAGGAATAACAACGTAAATTTAGAAGTCGTGGGTTAGTATCAAAACATTCCATACCTTTCATTCGGCCTGCCAACAAAGACATCACTATGGCAATAATCCCTAATCGATTGATTTCATTGCCTTGAATTTAGTTCCACCACAAATTCCACGAATTTTTAATGAGAGAGGCGAACATATCGAGTCTAGAGCTGGCCCTTACGAAGAGGGTGGTGACTTGAATCTGATTTGTGTGGTGATGGGAGGTAAGCTGGCGCCCTCCGCCAACGACATTTACATCCTACTAAAAATTCACTTGCAGGCGTCCCAAAGCCGAAAGTGACGTGGTCACGGAACGGACAGATACTCCAGAGCACCATGCTAGACTTTTCATTTCCGTCAGCGCTAAATAGTAAATTAGTAATAAAGAATTTATCACGCGTCCATCAGCATGCCGTCTACACATGTCAAGCCAATAACTTCCACAAGGGTGTCGTCACCACGAATATCACAATTGAACTGTACTGTAAGTATACCAAAGGCGAAAATGTCGTTCCACCCACCCACTAATGTCCTTGCGGCAATTTCCAGTGCGACCCTTGGAGGTGGAGATATTGCTGAAGCAACAACCATTCTCAGCCGATCGTCGCGTAGACATACCGTGTCAGGCAGTCGGCTCAAGGCCTCCCGCCAAAATAACCTGGTGGATGGAGGAAATTGAACTGTCGGGCCATGTACAGAAGGTATGACCACATCTCTCCCTTAGCCGCTTCCTATATTTTGTTTGATTCCATCAATTGTGCGAGCAGGTGTCCAACGATGGCAATGTGAGCACATCAGTACTGCAGATAACACCCACACGCCAAGACAATGAGAAACTCTTGGTGTGCAAGGCTCTCAATGAGCTGGTGAAAAAAGGAATTAAAGAGGCGACCTACAAAATGGATGTTCATTGTAAGTGTATTCACCGTTTTCATTGTTGCACATTCTTTTGTATACGAATCAGCAATGTCTTGAGACAGAAATCTATCAAATTAGTAACATTCTTAATGATCGAAAACTTCCTTTTTTTTCTTTCGTTCTTCTTGTTTCCTTCCCGATGCCTTTCCAATGCAGTTGCGCCGACACTACAACTGGAGCTCGGCTCAAATTTAAATCCCGAAGACATTGAGGAAGGTGACGATGTATATTTCGAATGCAAAATCGAATCCAATCCGGAAGCCTACAAAGTTGTGTGGAAGCACAATGTAAGTGTAAACGCCATGACCGAAAAACGGCCTTCTAATCAAACGATTCCAACAATTCCATACAGGGCCAAGCCATCCAACATAACCAAAAGGCTGGCGTCATAGTCAGTCACAAGGATCTCGCATTCCAGGGTGTGACCCGTTCGCAGGCGGGCAACTACACATGCTTTGCATCCAATGTGGAGGGCGACGGTGAAAGTAACACGGTGGAGCTGAATGTTATGTGTAGGTGGACTGGCCATTTTTGGGTATCACATTGAATTCACGCGTCCTTTAACTCCCATTCCAATTCGATAGATCGTCCCACATGTCGTGTCGGCCAGAAGATGGTGTATGGTCTGGCGCGTCACGAGGCTGCCGAAATATTCTGCGAAGTGGACGCCTTTCCGCCGCCAGAGAGCTTTAAATGGAAGTTCAACAATACTGCCGAGATCTTTGACATGCCGCCGAATGGCTTCCAGCAGCACGCGTTGGGCGCTTCAAAGCTCATCTATACACCAGTCAAGGAGATGGATTTCGGCACGATTATGTGCTGGGCGGATAATGTGGTTGGCCAGCAGAAGGAGCCGTGTGTCTTTCATTTAATTGCAGCTGGCAAGCCAGACACGCCGTACAATTGCAGCCTCATCAATCAGACATCGGATTCATTGGAGGTCGAATGTACTGAAGGTAGTTAATGTTTGAGTATGTTGTGTATGTGAAAAGTATGACGCGGCCTCAAATTTTCCGTCAGGATTCGATGGCGGCCAAAGTCAATGGTTCATCATGGAAATATATGACCATCAGACGGGCATCCTGAAAGCAAACATCTCATCAAAGGCGCCCATTTTCACTGTGGGCGGTCTCGACGCTGGACGACTACTGAAAATACTCATCTATGCAGTGAACATCAAGGGCAAGAGTAGCATGGTACTCGTGGAGGCGTTCACCTTGAAGGCAGCTGAAAAACAAACTGGTGAGTTTGAATTGGCTTTTATCCAGGAGGCGATACTCACTTCCAGCCTTCCAACATTTAGGTCCGTACAACCACTTTGAGCTGACGCCAGTCTTATCTGTCGGCATATTCATCGGCGTACTAACTGCCCTGTTGTGCATTGCACTGGGCACGGTGGCCGTGATTAAGCTGCGAACAACAAAGCATCAGCCAAAGCAGATGCATGTCAAGGGCAAGAGTCCAACGCGACCGGGCAACCTGACCATTAAGAAGAAAATATCGCTGCCCCAACTGAATCGGTCGGAGTCGGAAGTGTACGATGAGAAGAATCCGGATGTAGTTCCATGCAACGAAGGTAAATACCATTTATGACCCGCTCCCAAAGTCCACTTGTAATAACTCCATCCTGATATAGAGCCTGAGTACAAACTAAAGTCCACCATTCATACGCCAGCAGCGACAGCGTCATTCGCCACATCCAGCATACACCAGCAGAACATCCACGATCACAATGTGAACAACCAGAACAACAATCGCTTCAATCAAATTCAGTCGGGCAACGACTTGAATCAGCCGCCACAATACTTGAATGGGGTAAGAATTGCGGATTCGCGTTGAGCATCCGTTTTACTAATCCTTAACAAAAACAATTTTAATGCAGAAACAACCAATGGTGCTGTGCGACGACAAGGAGGTGCATTACGCTGGCTTAGCGCTGCTGGTCAAACACCAAATGCCCAACATGCAGACGTCTACCGATCCGATACGTTCGCCAGACACAAAGCCGACACGCGGAGTCAGCGGCAGTGGCGGTGAGGTGTTGACGCCTGGCGGAGGCAAACAGCCATCCATTGTCTTTGACTATTTCGACGAGGCGACGATATACGCTAAGATTGATCAACACTTTAAGATGTCGGCGAAGCCGTTCTCAAATCGCGAAATTGTCACCATTCGTACGCCACTGCTGTTCACGCAACAGGAGAGTTGTGTCTAGTTTGGGGGAGGACCAGCCACACCTGATAAACAGCGATCAGCGATGAGATCCATTGAAAAATGATATGATACTAACTATAATTACTATATATGTCATCTCTTTCTCTCTCTCTCTCTCTCTCCCCTGTCTAAATAACTCTCTCTTTCTACCTATCTATCTCTCTACTATATCTCCGGATTCCTTGTTCTCCTGCAAACAATTTTAACAGATTACCTTCGGTATTATTGAAGCCGAAAGCGCGATTTAAGGGCTTTTTTTTGGGAGACAATTTGTTTTAACATAAATCGTTTGTAAAGTTAATTTTTAAGGACATTTTGCCGTGTCCAGTTAAATTTGTATTATATATTTAAGGATTCGTGCAGATTCTTGTCAGACTTAAAACTTTTCAACAATATATCAAGTGCAAGGAGAGTCAAGAGGGTCCAGGAGTGACTAATATAAGTATGCAGAGTTACTAAATAATTATCTTGGAATCACTTTCGACGTGATTACTGGTGGAATGTTTATGAATTTATGGACTTCAAGAGGAAGCGCCGCAAATGGGGAGCTAAGCTGCTCGTAGTTTTTAGAAGTGATGCTGAATGAGATGAATATACCGAAATTTGGTGTGTCCTGTATTCAGTTTTTTATTCATTATTTTAAAGATAGTTAAAAATTATGTTCGAGTGTTTGAGGTCTCATTCAGCATGCCAAAACCGCTGCTTCGAAAAAACTGCTTTACAAAATGCGTCCCACGAAATTTTAGTTAAATTTACCAAGCTCCCTTCTGTTGTCCAACAGATAATCTTAAAGAATTTTTTATTTGTTCACGTTATCGAAGAGTTGGAATAAGTTAATCTGCATACATATATATACATACATTTCAACATACATTACATGTAAATCATATTTGTGTATAAGTAAATTAATACTAAAAAAAATAATATTAAAACTAACAGATAAAAAAACTTAACAAAAACATAATTGAAGATGATCAAATGGACACACAAAAAAGACAATGCAAGTCTTCTCGCAATAAAATCCAGTGCACGAACGAAAGAACCTTGCAACGCGAACCGCATGAATGGATCTCGATGAATGAAAATTGATGATAAAATTACAATTAAATGCAAATATTAACGAAAACAAATAAATACATATATTAATAACATTTTTATGTAAATGTAAATGCATGTGGTTAAGTTTTTCAGTTCACTAGATCATAAAATGTTTTAAATTTTTTAACTATTTGTTCTCTAGTCATAATTACCACGTAGATTAATGTATATTTTAAACAAACAAAAAAAAGAAAAACGATGAAAACACACAACTAAAAAACAAAATGTTCCGCAAACACTAACATCTTAAAATTTGGAGAAAAACAATAGCATCAGCAAGAACAGCAAAAAAATATGATCAAGAGAAGAGAGAAAATATAAGCATGTTTTCGGAAAATTCTTTCTTTTTTGGATGTGTGTGTTTTTGAATTCCCATCCTTGAAATATAAGTGGACAATATGCTCAAGAAACAATGAAAAAAAAAAGGTAAAATAATAATAATAATTAACTTAAAATTTAACAAAAAACATAAACAAAAAAAAACTTGAAAAAGTAACGTGAATTATGCAAATCAAGAAAAAGAGAAAGGACGATTTGATGAAAAACGATTATAAGGACGTTCAGTTATTTTCATTAAAAAACAAGTAAATGATTGAATCAAAAATAATTCCTGGAAATAAAAAAAAAACAAAAACATTTGATTACATTAAAATTATGTGTATTTTTCGTGTTTTACTTGAATTTTAGGTATTCAGCAAAAACAGGATTCGTCTACAAGGGGTTGTACATTTCAATGAAGGATTCCGTGACGGTAAATTATTTCTTTTACAAATCTTACCTAGTTTAAAACAAATGATTTAAGATTGTCCCTGAAACTGTTTCATTTTCAATTATTCTCAAATACACGTAATACTTTGACAAAAAATATTCTTTATGATTCACACCAATTTTAACTAATTCTTTACCTAAATAATTTGTATAAGAATTCCTTAAGTCTTAGCAGAAAAGGATCTTGCTTAATTTTGAGTCTATTTTTAAAGCTGAAGCTTTATTACTTCTGTAAGCTTTGAGTCAATGATTCTGGAATAAAAGATGGGTTAATTAAGAAAATTAAAAATATAAAATTGTTCAAGATTCTTTACGATCTTTGTCAATAAACTGATAATCAAGTAATTTCGCTGGAGTTTAAAGTAATAATATATATATGTATTATGTTATTTCAGGGACTTACATTTGAAAAATATTAACAGTTAACAAGCATTTAGAACTATTTATCTAATAAACAGAAACTCCGTATAAATTATGGAAAATTGTAATGCATTTATTGTATATTATTAATATTAGTGTAGTTTGTATTAAATAATTATTATGTTGTTCAGAATTGTTATATTCGAGTAATTCGAGTCATATATTAAGTTGGTAAAGCCTTCATATTCAAGAGTATCGACGGAATAGAAGGTAAATGACGTGAACGGCTATGGTATTGAGTAATTGGCTCCTCCTACTTGCTCCTTTCATCTTCCTCTTCTTTTTTTTTTGTAATTAGTTTTGATTCTCGTGTTTAATCTCCGCCAATTTTTGCTGTAGTTGCTCAATACGGTTGGGAGTCATTGGATCACGAACCTAGAAAACAATAAAGTTTGTAAAAAGATGCGCAAGACCAACGTGAAATAGCTGCTTACATCTCGCTTGACAAATGTTGAATTTGAGTGTATTGTATTGAGATCCAGATTTTCGTCGGTCACCTTATTGTCGACCATACAAGCGCTGTCAGTGTCAACTGGAGCCTTCTTTAGGCCAGCCTTTGACTGCAAAAATTAAATAAAAATTAGAACTGACCATTACCACCCACAAAATTCAGTATTTATCGACTGGCTTACTCTAATTTTATTGAGACGCTGCATTAGATCTTCAGAAGAGGCTCCTTCCCCGCTGCCGAGCGATCGTAGCGAAGGCGTTTGACTGTTGCGCTTGATCTCCGCCAGACCGTCATCAATAAACTTTTGGAACGAAGCACTGGCGCCCTTCATGAAGGGCGCAAAATCGATGTCGGGATTTTTCACCTGTGAACAAACGACATCTGTTCAGGACACATTTAACAATGGACCAAATTACCAAAATCACTTACTTTGAAATCATGAAGTTTATTTAATCCTTCCTTGGCTGTATCTTTATCTGATATGAGTTTGAATATTTGCGACATAGTTTCGTGTGTGTGCTTTGCCCTCTTGGGATCATTCTCTTGTGACGATCGTCGCGGTACCATGAATGTTTTTTCATCCTCATGTGTACTGTAAATCTGCTAAAAAATCCAAGACAGGCTGTCACTATAAAAACACTCAGTCAAACAACAATCAGTCAAACTTACACGCAACACCTTTGTCAAATAGGCGTGCAACTCGGAATTGGCTGGAATTTTGCTGATATTCTGCAAAATGGCGTTGCCCTTAATTTTGGCCATACTGTGAATTATGGTTTTCATTGTCCTGCAATACAACGATGACTTAATCAGAGAGTCAGCAATAAATGAATAATAGTGACAACATACCGTAGCGGTGTATCCGATGGACGTGACAGCCACCACTGTGAGGGTAGGGCCACCATGAACTCATGCACCTCCATCAGAATGGCATCGTAGTCCAGTTCATTGGCACGTTCCGGCATCACTTTGACATTGCGCCAGATGCACTTCATCAGCAAATCAGTGAATTTCGGCAGACCGGCTGACTTGCAGGTCTCCTTTAGCAGGCGAATTAGGGCGCAGTTAAGTCGCGAGTAATTCGCACGATCCAGTATTTTGACGCAAATGGCGTTTATCACCTTGGCGTATTGCCCATCTTCGATATCGGACAGCTTCTGGTCGGCCATCAGATTGAGCAGCATCGAGATGATGTTCTTCAGGCAGACGACGGAGATGTTTTTGCACAGGTAAGTCGCCGAAAAGAAGTCATACGTCATAGCCAGGAGGGGCCGGTAGATCGCCAATGATTCGGCGATTGGCAGTTGCTGTAAGTTCTGCTCAAACAACATTTGTCAGTAATTCCAAGCTATGGCGAAACATTACAGCAAATAGCTTACCCGTAATTGTGTCATGACACTCTGTAGGAACAGCTCATCGTAATCCTGTATGATGGCGTGTCGTTCTGTCGACTGAATAATGTCGTTCAGTCGTCTGATGGCGGAGCGTGATTTCATTGCGTCTGTTGAGCCGACAGCCTCAATGAGACTGACAATGGTCGGATCAACTTTGGGTTGCAACACCACGCTGTCGATTAAGAGTTTTATTAGAATTCAGCTGTTAAACATCTTACTAACAACACAAAACAACCATACAAATACTAAACAACAGACACAAACACACAACATTAATGACTAAAGACGTACTCAGGTGAAGGACGTTGCTGCACCATATAGGTTTTAAGTGCTTGTGGTGACTCAGGCGTTGACGTTCGCTGCAGCAGTGTCTGGAATTTGTCATTGGGATAGGCGTAATGTGTATTGACGACAACCGGTTCTATGGGAGAATAGAGGAAATCTAGGTTGTGATCAGCAGCGGGCGATATTGCAATCTTATCACTTTTCTTCCAGTCTTTTTCGAATTCATGTACAGTCTCTGGATCGAGCACGAACGGTCCCTTCGGTGTCCGATTGACAAAAGTCTCGTATTGTGGCCTTTTACAAAACATTAATTAGACACATTTACAAAAATGATAAATGACGAGACTGTCACCAATGATGTGAGATGTGATGTTTTAGTAATATTATATGACATTTATAGTTCTCACAAAATTTTTGTTAATTAAGTTTTTATTTGTTGGTTATAAATGTTAAATGGTTATGATAGAGACAATACAATAATAATATACGGGAAAACTGAGTACTACATCAAAACTACGGGAAAATTACAAGGACAACTAAGGAGATTTAAAAAAAAACATTTTGAAAATTATTGCCCACATTAGGAAAACGGTAGTTATGCAGAAAGGTAAATAAAACAATGTTCTTTCTAAAATCGGGCTCAAAAGGAATTCATGTATAGAATCTAACCACGTTCTGGTTGGCGGAGCAAACACTTCAGGCTCATGTGCTGTTTCTTGTAATGCACTAATAAGCAAGCAGGTGCCATAAAAATATGAAAATGAAAATTATAAATGGATGCAATGAAAGCATTAATGGAAATATTTTAAACTACAACTTACCGGTTACTAAATACTGTGGGTGGCGAAACTTCAATGGGCGCCACCTCCTCGGGCTCGATGTACTCATCTTCTTCGACAATACTTTCGGGTGGTGCCGGCGCCGCCGCCGCCGCCAATGTCGGCTGTTTCACAACATCGTCGGGCTTGCGAGTCTTTTTGGCGCGCTTAATGCGCTCCTCCAACATCGACAGGTCCTTTTCGCTCAGCTGGCCAATGTACTTGTACACCTTGTCGCCCACCAGGTAATACGCCTGCACTATGCAGTTGAGTGCATTACTGCGCACAGAATTGTCCCTGTCCGAAATGTGGCGAGCTACTTCCTTCAGCGCAGCCTGCGGCGACGGATGACAGACGGCTATGGTGTACGTTTTGATTAGATATTCCATCTGTTCGAGGCATTCGGCGCGTTGGCGGGCATTCTTGGACTTTAAGCCCTCCATCAAATAGGCGAACACCCTTGGATACGGATAAATGGCGCATATTTTCTGCAGCAGAGAGCGAACACCGTTACGAACTGCGTCCTTGGGATCGCCCATCTAAAACAACACAGTCACACACGTCAGCTCATATTGATTAGTTGAGAGTAATTCGTATATGCATACCTTGATGACCAAGTGGGGAAGAAAAGATCCGGCTTCATTCTCCGTTATGACGTATTCATGGTCGATGAGCTTGTCAAAAACGATGTTCAAGTACTCGAGGCCCTTCAGCAGCACGGATGGATTAGTGTCGTAGAATCGTAGTGATACCCACTTAAAGATCAGATCGAGATTCCCAATGAGAGCGATGAAATTGTTGGGCATGTCCTCGGTTAACGCCTCGATGGCTTTCAAGTGGTAGCGAAAATCATCGTGGAACATGTTGGCCATCAGGCCTTTGTTCACATTCGCCGTAGTCATTTGATCGCGCAACAGTTCGACAAATTCCTCACGCGGTGTGGTGAATGCCCACTTCAGAACCTTCAGTTTTTGCTCGTCAATGAGCCGCTGGCTCTTCAGGTTGTTTGTCGCCAGAAGCGGCGAGGTATCCACTTCTTCCTCCTTCTTACGGGACACAACTGCAGCTGTCTTGGGCGCCTGAGTCGCTACCTTTTGTGGTTTACCTGCAGCTGATTTTTTTGTTTTTTGATTACTAAATAACAATCCTTTTTTTTTAAGATGTATGTCTTACCTGGCTTAACTGTTTTCGGTTGATCCACAATCGGCGCTTGTTGTTTACCTTTGGGTAAAGGCTTTGCTGGTAAATTCGAACGTACTTTGTCCAGAGCATTTTGAATGTCCTTCTTTGACGCTGTTCGTGTTTTTTCCAACGCTTTCACCATTGATTCGTATCTAGATTGAATAAATAATTAGATAAATACCGGAGATTGTCCATAATTAACTCACCCCAAATGAATCATGACACCCAGCACAGCCTCGTTGGCATTCTTGCGGACATCAAGACTGCGATCACAGATATTGGCGTACAGGCTCGGCAGCAAAGCATTCAATTCCTCTTTGGAGATTGACTTGGGCGGCAATTTCACCAGATGCTCAGCCAGCCAGGCCCACAACTCAACCTTAAGCAACGGACTGCCCGACTTTAGAGCATCAGCAATCATTTCGCCTTCAAAGAACTCCTTGAAGCCGCACTGCTCACCCCAGGTGTTAATGCAAGCAATGCAACCGTCACGAATGAATTTTTTGTTGTCACTCAGGCCGTGCAACAGTCCCGGAAACAAAACGCGTAGATGCTGTTTGCAGCCGGCGCCCATCGCCACCGCTAGCTGTTGACATATCTGGACGGTCACCTGGGCAATCTTGGCGTTACTGTCGACCAAACGGCGTGACAACTCTTGCGGCAAATCACCGATTGTGGTCTTGATGAGTTTCGCCTCGTTGAGTATTGTCTGCAGCTTGGCCAGGCCTTCGTTTCTTGTCTTCCAGTTTTTGTCGCTGAGTTCATTCAGCAAGGCCTCGGTTATTTGTGGTGAAATGTCGACGCGTGGTATCAGCTCGTTCATTAATGCCTGCTGGTCACATTCGGCGGCCGATGCCGGCTCATCTTCGTCATCTGCCATTGTCGCACCGCTACTGCTCTTCAAGATACCACCACCTCGGGTTGGTGGGGGCGGCTTCTGGTTGGCATATTTATCAAATTCTAGCTGAATCTGTTGCTTCAGTGTTGGTTTCTCGTTTTCGAACATCAGATTCAGTACATTACCCATATACATGTAAAGAATGCCCAGCAGTGAAATAGCGGCCGTACGAACAGTGGAATTTGGACTCTGAACGCCCTTCTTGGTGTCATCCAACAACACCTTGGAATTCACATTGCAGCCGAATTCTTTCACCGCTGAGCCCACCCAGATGAAAGCTTCAGCCTGAACTTTCGGCGATTTCTGCTCCAGCGCATATTTGACAACCTTTAAGACCACCAACTCCAGACGTAGCGACTCAGCAATTGCAGTCAATGCATTACTGGCGGCGACACTGTTCTTAGCATCGCCCAACTTATCGGTAATGTCGTTGACAAGGTAATCAAAGGTGACAACGGTAATGCCGTACTTCTCTGCGATCAATTTGATGATCTCCAGCTTACCTTTCAGCACTTGGAAGTTGTTCTCCTTGAGACCCGGTTTCTTGATAAGTGTGCGCGACAGTACCTGTGAGATTCCAGCGCCCACTTCAATTCCATCAATGGCACTCGTCATCGACTCTACTGATGCGAGGCGTGTCTTCCAGTTGGCGTCCGCCAATCCATTGATAATATCCGGCGTCAAAAGTTCAGCCACCCGTTCGGCCACCTCCTCCTCCGACATGTCACGCTCAGTGGCCACCACTTTGTTGGAGCTGGCTGACTTCTGGATGCCGCCGCCGCCACCACCGGCTGCGCCTGCGCCGCTGCTGACGGCAGACTTCTTCGTGATCTGCTTTGTCTTGGTGGCGGCTGTGGCCGGTCTGGCGACACGTTTCACTTCCGTTTTGACGGTTGTCGTTGCGGCTGGAGTCTTCACTGGAGCTGTCACCGGTCGCTCCTTCTTGGCGGACGCAATTTTCACCACAATCACAGCACTGTCTGCGCACTCCTTTATTCTGACCATTTTAAGGGGGTCAACATCAGTGAGATAGGCCGCCATGGATTTATCGCCGAGCAGTTTCATTGCAGTACCCAGCGCCATGGCGGCATTCTCTCGTACGATTGCATCCGATTCGTTCAGTGTCTTAAGCAGAGCAGTGACGATCGCCTTCTGAACCTTCTTATTTATCGCTGTCGGCTGTGTTTTGGTAAATGCACGCGCCAAAAAGGCGGCCGTCTCCGCCTTGACGCTTGGATTTTTGTTGTTTAACGCCTCAAAAATGTCTTCCTGTATAGCCTCTAGAGACGTGGCCGGATAGATGACATCGATGGCATCGCGCAATGCATTCAGTACGGCTGGCTTCTTCTCTTTGAACTTCTCAAGAATGGTTGGCACGCAAGCGCTGGCGTACGGATGGAACCGCTTGCCCAATCCCTTGGCCAGCATTGACATGCACTTGCCAGCAGATGCCACCAGCACGACATTTAAGTCTTTGGACAGTACTTTTCTAAGGGCACGCACCACATCGCCATATTCACCAGACTCGAATTTGGGACTCTGCAGCAGCGTCTCCAACGCATCCAGCGATTCTTTGCGCTCCTTCCATGAATTTGAGTCCAATTTGTCATAGAAATCCTTTGGCAGTTTCGACAGAATGTCAACTGGATCGATCAAGTCCATCGGATCGATTTCCTCCTCATCTTTATCAGCGTCGGCGTCAGCATCGCCCTCATCGCTTGGTGCTGTCGCAACGACAGTCTGCTGCTTATTTTGCTGAGACCTCAACAGACGGGACGGTTCCGGCTTGATGCCTTTGCACTTGGCGAATTCACCGTCCAACTCAGCCAACAGCACTGGCGTCAGCGTCGTCAACTGTGGCTTCAAAACTTCACCCAACCACCGGTAAACCTCGATAGCCAAGCATTTTGTCTCCTCGCGCACTGTCTTATCACGATCCACCAGCAACAGTGGAATCTTCTTTATTATCGGCTTCATTTGGAATACTTTGTGGCCGAACTCGTGTAATGCCTGTGTGACGGCGGCCGTGCAGGCCGCCACAATTTTTGGATTTTTGTGCTCAGTGCCCTTGAGCAGCTCCTCCATGACTATGTCCTGTTTCTCTATTTCAATGTACAGCAGTGTCAGCTGTACGGCCAGCTCCTTTGTGCGTGTCTTTGGCGCGGCGATACATTTGCCGACAATACCGGACATTACTTCGCCGGTCGTCTTGCCCGCCGCGCCACAGTTTTCGACAAAGACAAGAGCCGCCTCAAGTCCCTTCTCCTGCGCCATAGCATGACTGTCGACCACCATTTTCTTGATGGTGCCCAGGTACTTGTTCCATTCGGCAGACTTCTCGTCGTCAATGGAGTGGAATAGTTTTGTGGCTTCCTCGTAGCCATTTACGCGTGCCTTCCACAGCTTGTGGACGCATCGATCCTCCACGGACAATTTCTTGTACTCGGTATCCTCCTCCATTATGTATGTCGTTTTGGAATTGTTAGATGTTCAGGAAAGCTGTAAAAAAAAATTTAATTTCGTTAATTTAAAGTAAACAATAATTTTTCTATTAAATAACTGAAAAATGTTTGCAGTGAATTGAGGTGAAACGATTTTTAATTTTCGGCAAAGATAACAACAAACATTTTATCAAGATTCTCGTGACCAGCTATGATTTACTTAAGATATCTAATATCTGCAGCTGAAGACGTATGTATTTCATTCTTTTCAGCATTCATGGAGGGATTTAGGGATCAAACATTTTGCTTTACAAAGTCAAGTACAACAATGTCGGTTTAAAAATGTGTTCATTCAAAATTTGATGAGATTTTAAATAAAAAACGAAATCTTAAGAAAACGAAAAATTGATCAGAAGATAAGAAGATAATGAAGAGAGTATAATTATGTACTTAAGAAAATCAAGAAAAAACAATAAAAATCCCAATTTATATAAATGATAACGACGGCTAATCTTATGGCCGATAATGTCTCGGTTAAAATTCTATGTCTAAGACATTCAAATTTCAAAGTTTATTGATTATTGATTGTTTTATATTTAATATTATACACCGCAAAGATATGTAACAGCCTCTTAGCCTCTGAGGTTACTGAAAATATGTAACATTTAAGAGCTTAAGTGTTTAATCCGTTCTAAGACGTGGAGAACCATTTGAATAACTAATGATGAATTCGACGAATAGTTAAATCAGATCCTATCACAATAAATTCTTGAAAACTTTAAGTTTATAAAGTCTAAGAAAATGTCTCCAGAAAACTGAACCTCCCAGTCAAGAAACTTTCACATTCTTCAGACCGATTAATGCGGCTTTCACAACATCTTAACTATATATAAACAGTCTTGCTCCGTCCTATTTTCACACTCAATGCTCAATCTGGAAAGCCAAAAAAAAAACAAAACCTCTACAGTGGCATGACACCGAGAATGCTGCAGTTTCTATATAAATAGAAGCGTTTATCTGGTCGCCAAAATGACACAGGCCGCGCCACAGCGACCGGCTTGTGAGCTGTCTGCATCCGAAAAGGCGCAGCACAAGACGTGATAGGAAATGTGCGCCGACTGAAGCGAGACCATAGCCGCAGAATTGATGGCACGTCGTCTGTCTAGTTGGGCTGGCACACAAGAAGATGAGACAATGCCCAATTAATTAATTGCGTGCTGCCAACAATTGAGCATCGACGGAAACATTTCGGAAGTTGAGGCATTTAGTGGAGTTGCGTAAAGTTGGGCGAGCATGACGCGAACGTGTCATGAAATGGGTCATCAAGCACGTTAATTCGGCTGGCGTCAAACGGGAGGTGGAGCATGGATGGGGAGGCAGGAGTGGGGGACAAGAGCAGCGAGAATCGATGTTGATGATTTCATAAGAGGCGGCACGACGCTGGAACTGTGTGGCGACGCTAATTTTGGATTAACACACCTCGACAGACGTTCAAAGTGCGTGCCATTGGAATGGCTGACGCACCTGGGAACTTGGATGCGGCAGGGAGAGTCGTGTCAGACTTTGGCTGCGCAACAGGACTGAAATGAAAACTGATTAGGATGAGCTCCAAAGATGATACCACAGACATCAGGTAAGGAAAGAGAATGTCAGCTGGTAACTAATCAATTTGGATGAAATGACAAGACATAAAATAACAAGCCTCAATCACCAGGTCTGGTCCAAGAGGCCAGTTCATAACCAAACAAATTCAGTATCGATTGCACCTCATAACTTCGAAAAATTACACCAAACACCAGAATCCCGAAGGCACTTATTGAGGGCCTAAAACTGCCACAAAATATCGATATCAAATACAAAAAGAACCTGATTCAAGACAGTCTGGATTTGGACGACTGGCGAGATTATTGAAAACTGCCTAGTAACGATTCCACCAAAAAAGGCCACAGCACAACGAAACTGGTTAGAAATACTGAATCTGGGTCACAATATGCAATAGCTACTCCTTGGCATCTGTCAAAAAGTAATATCATTCAGTCACAATATCGATGGAAATACGATGAGACCTCATCGAGTATCGACCATCCTCGCTGCCTTGTTGACTATTGACATACTTAGCATGTAGATGGCATGACAATGGCGAGACGCCGGCCAGTGGAGGCACATCAGTAATCGAAATTCGATGAACGCGACAAAATCTGTGGCTGGTGGATTACGCGATCGTCGCGACTTGTGTTCCGCCGCCGCGGCAATTACCGTGGTTCGGAAATTATTGAACGACAACAATGGGAATTCACGTAAGCAAGGTCAACTCACACCCTTAAGCTGGCGCGTCTCACCCCTCGTCCACCTTGATGGCCCGCTACTCCACTGGCTGCTGGTTGGTTTGCGCGCGCACTTTTCGGTTTTTCTTATTGGCCCGATATGCACGAAAAGTTATTATTTATTTAGGTTTTTTTTTTGTTTTCTTATTTTTTTGGTAAATGTTTTTATGCTCTGCACCTTTTTCGAAAAGTCGTTTTATTGCACGTTAATTGATGAACAATCGGAGCACGTTTAAACGCGAAACGCAGCTTTTGCTGGCGGATAACTCAATTAAAAACAAACGAATTTTTGTCCCCATATAAAGGCATTTTCCATTGAACTTTAATGGAATCTCAAGACTCAAGGCAAGAGTCGTGAATGTGCGTATATATGTATATATGTGTATATACATATATGCCAGTGTACATAAATGTGGCTGAGTCGGCCACGGCAACTGCTTTTTTCGCGTTCGTGAAGACAAATGAAATTGTAGCTTGTATTCGGGCGAAAAGTGGAGCGCATGCGCACAGCCAGCAGGCCATTGCATGGCACTCCAGGTGCGCACAATCGCCGCCTCTGGTGGTTCTGCCGCATCTCTCGCGGGCCACAGAAATACCGCCACGAACAAGCGAGACGGGCATATTGGATGGGCACGAGTGCGCGACACCATCGTCACATCCGTATCGCACTGAAATGCGCTTCGCGGATTGCGGAAGGACCAGCCAGTCGACTGGCTCTGTGGACAAATCAATTGCTGGTCTAAAATTACGCGCCATGGCCCATGCCGCGGCAGCGAGGCGAGCAATAAGACGCGCGCGATTACTCATTTGTGCATCTTACGGCAAGTACGCGCACTCACACAGGCGCGCACGTGGCGGCCGCTACACACGACCGCCGCATGTGTGTGTGCGTGTAGCTGGACGTTTTACGAAACAGCTGGGAATTCGAATGCACTGGGCAGGGCTTTCGTTGGCCAAAAGTGGCGCCTTTGGTCGGCCGGCGGCTTTGTGGCGCCGCCAATGGCGGCGCACTTCACTCGCCGGCCAGTGGGCTGGCCGTTTTTTGGGGCCAGCGACTCGCACTCCCAACAAAAACCGTTACATTCCGACTAATTCGCATTCAACACAAGAAATTTCAAGGAGTTTCAGGGCATGCGGTACTCACCGACTCGGATGTTGTTGTCGCACTGCTGGAGGGACGTCTGGCTAGGCGGACCTACTGCGTTCGTGCGGTGGGGCCCCGGCTGGCGGTGGCGTAGCGCGTCGGAGAGGCGCTGACCAACTTTTACCTAAACTTTTTGCACAACTTTTGGCGAGTGTGCAACTTCACTAAATTCACTTTTTATTGCGCAAACGACTGTTGTGATGCCGACTTCAACCAACTGAAAATGTATTTTTTCGCAGATTTGATTTCGCGTGAGAGATTTTCCGGCGGCCGTTCCGATCCACAGTTTACTTGCATTTAAATTTTTGGCCTTTTGATTCACTTCAATTGCCTTTAGAATTTCTTTTGTTTTTTTTCTTTTGCAAACTGTTCAAACTTCCAAAAACGCTTGCTTAGGCTGACGTTTGACAGCTGACTTGACGAAAGTACTTTGACACGATTCTGAACGAAACTAATCGTTTCGAACAGTTTTTGACATCGTTTTCGAACAATTTGTACAAATGCCGCAATTTTTGAACTGCGCATTTTTATTAAAATGAATTTATTATTTAATAAAATCTCAGAATATATTTACGTAATACTTTGCTTAAGCAAATTTGTTTTTTCTTTATTAAATTAAAATTATATTAAAAATCAGGCACATAACACAACGAATGCAGTTTTTCAAGAATTTTTTATCTCAATTGACAAATTGTACATTACTTTTTGCTGAGCACTTTACCGTGAAAAAGAATTATCCTTTTCCATTTCTAATATTTCGAAAATTACTTTTACTAATGATTTTCTTATTTATTAGAAACAAAAAAGGAAATTTATAATTTTAAAGCATTTATTTTAAACTCTTAAATTTTTTGTTGTGAAGAAAATGAATAGAAAGTGCATCTAAATGCACTTTATATCGAAAATAATCAAAAC
>JANSTS010000506.1:2684-26537 GCA_026546915.1 Sylvicola fuscatus
GTTTCATTCAATTATAAAAAATACTAGTATTGCTGATTTTGGAGAGTTTCATCAACAATTTTTTAAATCACTTAAGATAAGTGGTCTTATTCAAGGAAATATCGCGAAATCCACGGCCATCGAAGTGATGAAGAATGTTGTAAGCAACTTGAATTGCACTCCTCCTAACAAGGTTTGTTTTATATTTCATTTTTACAACATTCTTAGTAATTTCTTTGCAAATTTATCTGATTTTTAGAATTCTATGGTGTCAGGAACAACATTTAAATTGCCTGTCGGAGAGCACTTTTTACAAGTCAACGGATTCAGTTCTACTGATAGTAACTCAGTTATACAAAATTACTATCAAATTGGTCCGATTACACTTAAACTGTATGTAACATTAGATCTTTTGATTACGATCGCCCAAGAACCAGTTTTCAATATTTTGCGCACAAAGGAGCAGTTGGGATACGGGGTGTCGATTTCAACACAAAATACTAATAACATTCTTGGTTACATAATAACTGTACGTTCACAAGAGGAGAAGGATTCGGCTAATTATGTAGAGCAGCGAATCGAAAACTTCCGCCAGGAGTTGCATAAAATAATAATTGGAATGAAAAATGAGGAATTTGAGAAATTTCGAGAGTCAATTTTGATGTCCAGAATGATGACTGACACAGAACTGACCGTCGAATTCAATCGAAACTTTGAAGAAATTACAAAATCTGAATATTTCTTTGACAGAAGGGAAATGGAGATTAAGTCCATTAGGACGTTGACGAAACATGACGTTTTCGATATGTTGCAGTTAACGCTTAATAAAACAACAATGAAAAAGTTGTCAATTCAGGTAATTCTTATAATGATAGTAGTTATATTATTTGTTAATTATTTTTTTATTCTAACTAGGTTATCAGTAATGCTGAGACAAATTACAACCAAGTCAGTAAAGCTGATCAATCAACAATTGATAACAATATGAGTAATGTTCTGACATATGCGAATACCAACAAGAAAGAAATCGAACTGAATACAATTACTGATATTGTAAAATTTCAAACTAGTTTGGTTCCATTCGATGTTATAAAACTTAAAATTTAAATCATGTTTTTCTAAATGAGTTATCAAGAAAAATCTGGCATTTGGTTATATGTATTTTTTCTCAATTTTCACACAAGTTAAGTTAATTTAATTTCAAAACAAAACATACGCCTCAACTTATTAAGCATTCAAAATGTATTACATCATGTATCTTTGGATGTTAGACAACTGAATTGGCATATTTTCAAATATTCACAATGTTAATTAGGCTTTAATTAAGTCGTAATTGGATACCAGGAGTAGCAGATGTTGTCCATTTTAGAACAACAAATATTTAATGAGTAAAGTCAACATGTGTTTATAGTTTATACGACATTAAAACATAATAATCTCTTTACTTATCATGCATAATTCTTAATTGTTGCAAATGAAAGATTATATCATTTCATCTCAAAATTGATCAAGCCTGTACAAAATAATATATCTAATATCATATTTCGAAACTTTGAATACTTCAATGCTTGTAATATCTAATTAAAAACGGATTTTTTTTTTGAAAATTTACTAAATACCAAATATGATGAACCATTGAAATTCGATTTGGAAACCTCAAAAAAGGTTTGGCAAACACCAGGACTATCATCATTATCACAAATATCAAAACATTTTCTACTTTTATGTCCTATTGAAAAATTAACTTTTTCATATTCTTTCTGAAATAATTATATAAATTTAATCCAAGATCAATGTTGTAAAAAAAGATTCCCATGAATTAAAATCATCAATGTGCTCCACTATATTTCGAACGATTACAATCGTTAATCTTTTTTCAATATTTCTTAGAACAGCATGAAAGTCACGTACCGGTTTAAGATTTAATAATTTATTCACCAATTTTTATTCTTGATTTTTATTATAGTAAACATTCAAAAATTGTTTGTTTCTCATCAGTTTTATTTAAGAACATCGGCTCACATACTAACACAAAAAAATCTCGGAAATATTAAACATATAAGTACAAAAATAAATAAATATTGAGATAAATAAGATATAAAGATTAAATTAATTAAGAGATTATATTTTTAACGCGTCATGAACGTTTTTATTAAAAAATATAAAAAACTATAAACTGAGATATTAATTATAAAAGTGACAGTTTTTAATGAACAATTAAAAAATTGATTAACGGATTATGCAACATCATTTTATCTTCTTTTTTTTGAACACGCGCGTATTGACGACTTTTATTTTAACCTTACCAACAAAAAAAACATTCATGATAAGTTATACTAATTAAAAAATTGAACCATTTAATCTAATAATAATAATTTATATTAATTATTAACGTATAATGAATCATAACAGAGTTTGAAAGTTTTTCGAGCACAAAGCATTGAAAACGGCGGATTCATAAGTAATTCTCTATTTACATTGCTAACAATTTTTGGTATTCTTAAAAAAAAAATTCGGGTAAACTTCTGGTGATTTCTTTTTGGTAAAGTGTATGAGAGTGAGAGTATTGAAAAGCATCATAGTAATTGCATTTCCAAATCTAAGCCGTTTTTAAACGTGGAAAAACGCCAACATAATCTTTAACGTCATTCCGCGAGCCGTCTACATACACGCTCGACAATTCAAAAAGATTTATACTCGCACGCGGCGAGATCGCTTTTCGTTTTGCCCACTCGCATTTCTGATCGCTGGCATTGCTGATCGCAGTACTGAGTTTTCAAACATAAGTGAAGCGATATGGTTCGATCGCGATCTTGTCGGTTGATTTTATACATTTTCATCGCGATCGCTGCCGGTGTGGGCCTAATAAGCGTCGCGATGTTTGTGCACGTGCAAATGTAAGCTCAACGTCAACTTAGAACATATATTGAATTGGTGATCAGTGATTAGTTCAAAACAGTTTCTTGACCAACGATTAGAGAAATTAAACATGTTTGACCGGAATCATAGGACAACGCACCATCTCATCATCTGCTGGCCAAAATGTCGCAAGACAAAAAAATTTTTTTTTCTAATGATCTTCGCACCGTTGTATACATACATAAGTGTATTCTAAATTATTGTTTTCTGCGATAAATAAGTGACGTTTTTAATTAATATTTATTTGTTCAAAAACGTGAAACTTTGCTTTTTTTTCTTAATTAATTAAGTGTGTTAATCTAAACGGGGAAAAAAATCACAAAACCAAAACACAAGCATGAGAGAAAGCATGCGTGAGTATGCGTTTGAGTACGTTGATCTCATGAGATATGCGAATGCATTTGCACTTTACTTGCCATACACACTATTTATGTCGATCTTTTGAACTAAACTGGTATAACATTTTTTTACGACAATTTGTTATTCTTTTGACGGAATGTGGTTTCAGTTCAACAACTTAAAACTGTAAAAAAGTCCTCCTCTTTGAGCTTGTTTCGGCTGATAAACTATTAATTTTTTGGATAAAATTTAAATTTGGCACAGTCTTTATAACAATATTTTGGCATGTAACATGAGAAGTTTATCAAGTGCATAATACAGCGAATTTATATTCAGTAGCATTTTGCCATTAATAATTAAAACTGAGCTAATGATACCGACAAAAATTAGCATGTGTTTAGATATCCAAGAGTAACAATTAAGCGAAGAGTTATGTTGAGCGTGGTGACTGATGTGCATGTTTAGTTCATCATTTTCTCCACATGTTTTGTGAAACTTATTCTATCAAATATACATTATTATTTGAGTAAGTTGCAATTATTTGATTTGCCTCTGATATAATGCAAGTCATTAGTTCAATTTCTATTTTTCATGCATGTATGAAGCAAATGGGATTTTGCTATACAAAAAAAAAATTATAGCCATAATCTTGAAATACGAGTTTCAAACAAAAAAAAACATTTAAATGACTCAGAACCACAAATTTGATCAAAATAAAATAAAGAGATTGCAAAGCCAAAGTTGAGAATTGTCTGATCAATTTTTGGTTGGAAATGTAGAGGACAATATATTATTCAAAAAGGGAAATAAGTTTTTGTCATAAAGTCAAGTTACTTTAATCATTATTGCTCACAATTGGCATATTATTTTTTGATAACATAATAAAATATAATAGTTTTCAATGCTTAGTTAATTTTAAAAGTCAGTCCCAAGGTCATACTTTTTATCAATGCCAAAATAAAAATACGTTTACGAATTATTTTCAAAAAAAAAAATCTTCTGATTTCTTTAAATTATACAATACATTTACGATAATAATATTTTATTAGTTTCTTATTTAAATTTCAAATACGAAATAGTCTTTTCTGGTTAATAATCATTTAAAAATGTTTTGAATTCTTTATCATTGAGGACACAACATCATAATTGTGTTCACACAAAAATTGTTTGTTCCAGCTCTCCCTGCCGCAAGATTTTTGGTTTTGTAATTATATCTTAAATACATGAGAATTGATTTTGGTCAAAAGCTGGTAAGATCTGGTAAGAGGTGGTCAAATTAGAAACGCTCTATAAACTCGTGGAATTCATGCTTTTGATGTAATTCTGTATTTTGTTATTGCAACGCAAGTCTTGCCGTTAATCCATAGACAATCCATTTAATCAATTTAATGATTTCATAAATTTGGTTAAACTAAATACATTTAGTGTGACCAATATAACTCAATAAAAATATATTTGAGTGGAAATGAACTAATCATTCAATACCACTTGAATTATTTTTATAATTAAAATGTTCGACGTGAAAAATAAATTTAAAAAAAATCTTTTTATACATATTTAAAACATTTTTGGAATATCGAGACAGAAAGTACAGTGTTTGATGTTCAATATATTGAAACTCCCTGTCTAATTATAACATACAAACATATGTAAAATATGCTGGACTATTGTCAAATATATATACATATGTATCATACACGCGAGTCCCATCAACATGCGGGAAATTGTAAAATAATTTTATTTATTTAACCGGCTTGCACGATTAAGTAAAAAGTTTTGTTTATGTTAATTTTGTTTTAATGATAACTGTACTTAAATAATGTCAAATAGAAAACGTTCAAACACAGAAGCAGATAACGCAGCACTTGGCTCAAGTAAACTTTTGTGTAAAGGATCTGGCTCAACAAACGATTTGAAGCCGTCTAAGTGCTCCAATTTCATTTTAACAAAAACTGTTTTTAACACGAGCAAAATGTCAAACGTCGAATATTTAGAAACGCCTATAAAATCCGACAGCGACAAAAAGGATTACAGGTAAATTATATTCACATCATTTTGTGGTAATGCTTCAATTTACACTGCTTTTTCATTGTAGATATATAAAACTGCCGAATGGTCTGAAAGCTCTGCTGGTTCATGATCCCAAATTAGAAAAAGATCCCAATGAGGAACCGCCAATAAGGGACGTTAATGATATTGAATCCGCTGAGACAGATTCTACTGCTGATAGCAACGACGAAGAAGATGCATCAGAAGATGAATCTTCATCGGAAGATGGTGACAGCAGCACTAATTTGGCAGCATGCGGTTTGCTAATTGATGTTGGGTAATTTTTTTTCAGGAAATGTTGATAAACTTTTTCTTTAATTACATGATTTTACAGATCATTTAGCGACCCACCAGACATACAAGGATTGTCCCACTTTTTAGAGCATATGATTTTTATGGGTTCAGAAAAGTATCCCAAAGAAAATGAATATGATTCATTCATAAACACATATAATGGCAATGACAATGCCTTTACAGATAGTGAGGAGACTGTCTTCTATTTTGATATAGCACCTGAACAACTTGATGGAGCTCTCGACAGATTTGGTGCGCTTTTTGTGGCTCCACTTATGCACAGAGAAGCAATGGTGCGAGAACGAGAAGCAGTCGACTCGGAATTTAAAATGCGCCTTCAAGACGACAGTGCTCGTCGCGAACAGCTAATGTGTTCATATGGTTCTGATGGACATCCAAGTAAAATCTTTGCATGGGGAAATCTGCAAACGTTAAAGCACAACTTGGACGATGATGCTTTGTACCAACGTGTTCATGAATACAGACTCCGTCACTACTCAGCGAATAGAATGAATTTGTATTTACAGTCTGGCCACACATTGGACGAGTTGGAACAATTGGTTGTAAAATATTTCTCTGAGGTACAGAATAATAATCTTCCAAGAGACTTTTTCGAGGAAAAAACATGGAAAAACGCTTTCAAAAACGAGTTTTATGAAAACGTTTTCTACATGAAACCGGCCACTGATATAAATCGCATGGACTTGACTTGGTGTCTTCCGCCACTCTTAGAAGATTATCGTGTGAAAACAGAATCTGTTGTAGAATATATTTTGGGTCATGAAGCTGTTGGTAGTCTTGGGTCGTATTTGCGCAAAAAGTTGTGGGTCAAAGACATGGAAGTTGGTATCGGTTCGACTGGCATAGACAGTAATAGAATATTTACATTGTTTGAGATGACGTTCTACTTAACCACATTGGGTTCTGAGCATACTGACGAAATATTATCTGCAACTTTTGCTTATTTAAGACTTCTGCAAAGCTGCAAAGACCTCAAAGTGTATTTTGATGAACTTCAGTTGATAGCAGACAATAACTTTCGTTTCCGAGCTGAGAAAACTTCCAGCGAATACGCAGAGGACACTCCAATTACAATGAAAATATACTCTCCACCAGATTTACTAACTGGGAATATACTTCTGTTTGAATACAACGAAGGGAAGATAAGGGAAATGATAAATCAATTGAATGAACTTCCATTCAATATTATGATAACTAAGAAATCATTTGAAGGGATTGAATTTGATCAGACCGAATCTTGGTTTGGTACTTCGTACACCACTCGGCCCATTAGTGATAATTGGAAGACCATTTTTAAATCTCCGCCAGTAATACCAGAATTGAGTTTACCTGAAAAAAATAATTTTATCACAACCAATTTTGATTTAATTCACAATGAAAATCCTGAAATGTATCCTCAGCGAATTTTGATTGACGGAATTTCTGAGACTCATGAATTATGGTATAAGCAAGATGATAAATTTGGACTTCCCAAAGCCATACTTAGTTTTTACCTTTTCTCGCCGCTTCCACTTATGGATCCGAAATGGTAAAATCAAATTTTATTTTATTTGTTGTAAACATTTAATTACAAACATTTTTTTCTTCTAGTTCTGTTACTTTGGGTCTGTTCAGCCATCTTATGAGACACCATCTCACTGAAATTCTTTATCCAGCTTCATGTGCCGATCTACACTTTCAAGTTTTTGGTTCAGATCGTGGATTAGTTTTTAAGGTCTCAGGATTCAATCAAAGACTTCCATTAATTGTTGATATCATCACTAAGCAAATGCGTACTTTGATGGACAACATTAAAGAAGATGAGTTTAACATGTACAAGGAGCAGCAAAGGCGTCAAATTTCTAACCGATTGACTGATCCGTCTACTTTAAATAAGTACGCAAGTTTCATTTTTATCTTTTTTGAATATTTATGAACAAATTGTTTTTTTTTTGTTATTAGAAATTTACGTTTGTGGACTATCCAAAAGAATGCATGGCCGGAATTTATGTATCATGAGATCATAAAGAACACTACAATCGCTGATTTAGAGGAGCTTCATCAGCAATTTTTCAAGTCCCTTAAGATAAGTGGTCTTATCCAAGGAAATATCGCAAAATCTACAGCCATCGAAGTGATGCAGAATGTTGTAAATAATTTGAACTGTTCTCCTGTTGACGATGTTTGTTTTTATTCAATTTTAAAATGTTTTTTATGCTAATTTCTTTTTTGGTTTATTTCAGACATCTGTCCTGTCTATAATTTCCTTAAAATTACCCGTAGGCGAGCATTTCTTACAAGTAAAAGGATTCAATCCAAACGATTGCAATTCACTTATCACCAATTACTATCAAATTGGTCCGATCAATCTTAAACTAGATGTAACATTGGATCTAATGATTGTGATCGCCCAAGAACCTGTATTTGACATTTTGCGCTCCAAGGAGCAGTTGGGATACGTGGTGTCAATCTCTATCCGAAATACAAACAACATTCTGGGTTATCAAATAAGCGTGCAGTCACAAGAGGATAAACACAACTCCAGCTATGTTGAACAACGTATCGAAAACTTCCGCCAAGAGTTGCAGAAAATCATAACTGAAATGGAAAATGAGGAATTTGAGAATCTGCGGGACTCACTTATTGTTTCCAGAATGATTGCTGACACGGAACTCGCCGATGAATTCAATCGCAACTTTGCAGAAATAATAAAATCAGAGTATTACTTTGACAGAAAGAAGAGAGAGATTGAAATTATAAAGACGTTGACTAGACAGGATGTTCTAGATGCATTGCAAGTGACGCTTAACAAAAGCACAATGAAAAAATTGTCCATTCAGGTAAGGAAATAGTGTGACTACTTGATTCAAAGACATTAACATCAATTATTTCAGGTCATTGGAAATATTCGAGGAAACATTAGCGAAAATATAGAAAGTGAAAGAATTGAATCTATAAATGAAGAGGATAGGGTTTTCGTCCCAGTGTTCATGAATACAATGCCAGAAGGAGTAGATGGAAATGTCATCACCGATATTGAAGAGTTTAGAAGGACCTTGGTTCCATATGATGACATCAAGCTCAAAATTTAGTGGATTTTTTATTCTATAAATCAAAATTAAAGAAAATTTGTGTAATCGTTTAACTTCAACCGCTACAATATATTTAATTTTAGTTAAATCCTGTAAATATGAAATGTTTACATCCATTGGGGGTAGTATTGAATTTCTTCAATTTTTGAACAATAAAACAACGTTTTACCCATTAATTTAAATCTAGAATCTTTCGTTTTATTTAAGTAAAGAACTTAATTTCTATTTGTAAGTTAAAGAATATGTTCAACAATCAAAGTACTTCAAGAATTAAAAATTATGAATTCATAACACTCCACAATGATGACTTTGAATTTATATGGTTCTTGACAACTATTATTTAGAATTTATATGATACTTATAATTCACAACCAAGGTCTTTAAGATCGAATCATTAGTTATTTTTATTGTGTTTTGTTCACACATCATCATGTTAAGACCACTGGTTAGTCACACAAAATGCTTAAATAATATTTACCCAAGAAGCAATGTGAAACGTTTGCCCATGGACGACAATCTTAAATCATGGAACTCCCTTGGAACATACGATCCACCGTTTTACGAATCCCCACAAATAGAAAACAAACCATGGGCTGATCCACCAATTTTGAAATTCTCTCCCCTCTGGAATTCCATAGACGGTAAAGTAAATCGGATGAGCCATAATGGAAAATACACTTTAGATGCACAAAATCGGCCGCAGAATATTGTGGGCCGAACGGGCTTGTGTGGTCGCGGTGAACTTGGACGGTGGGGTCCCAATCACGCAGCCGATCCCATTGTTACACGCTGGAAGATGGATGACTCAGATGAAAAGATTAAGAACGATTCAACTGGCCGTTGGATATTGGAGATGATTGCGATCAAACGTCGAGACAATGGAGAATGGGCCATTCCTGGAGGCATGGTTGATCCCGGCGAAACGGTTTCAGCAGCTCTTAAGCGAGAGTTTACTGAAGAGGCACTCAATTTTGAGGGTAGGTAATAAAAATCATTTAAAAAAGGTATTTAATGTAAAAATATTGAAGGTAATAACGTCTGGGACAAATTCCTGCAAAACGGCGTCCACATATACAGCGGCTATGTGGATGATCCAAGAAATACTGATAATGCCTGGATGGAAACGATTGTCTACAACTATCACTGTTCTGATAATTCCTTGAAGCTATTAAAGCTTAATGCTGGGTCTGACGCTTCGAATGTTCGGTGGCTGGAACTCAATTCGGCCATAGATTTATATGCCAGCCACAAGGAATTTGTTAAAGCCGTGTCGGAAAATTTGAATGCTCACTGGTGATGTCACTTTTAAATAACATTTATTATTCTTAAATAGTGATTTTTCGTATTTTTATTTAAGTCTATATATTTAATCATTTTTGTTGACTGGATCTTATTTAATGGAATAAAAGCAAAACACTTAATTACTAATTAACTTATATGACACGTCGACCAATTGGATTTAAATTAATCATCCACTGTCCAAAAATGTATCAATAAAATTCGACCAGTGAACTGTTCACTCTGACTCAGTCTTAAAATAATTTTAAAAAACAATCAAGAAACATAAATTATGCTTTTGTCGTACCGTCCAAATTCAACATCAGCAAACATCACAAAATATTCTAGAAATTTTAATAAAATGTAAATATGATTTGTGGACTAAACTTTTAGGTATTTTTGTCTACAATTCGTCTATTCATGCCTATATCAACCACCATAAAAGATTCGATGGAATTAAAATTTCTTTGCAAATCTTGAACGCTTCTTAAATATGATCAAACCAATTATGCCTTAATTTATTGTTTAAACTTACAAAATACATACACAATCTATATTTTGGTACATTTAAGCCGCAAATTTCAATTACGGAAATTATTAAAAGAGTTAATTGCACAATAATTGTTTGGGAATTTAATTGGTTATGTTGATGGTGCTAAAATGGCTCTTGTTTAAGACAAGATTGATGGTGAATCCTTTTTCTTTTGAACTGTTTGTTGCTTTGTGAAATTTAAGGAACATCTCTGCTGATTTAAGTTTGATATTTTCTAATAGGAATCGTGTTCACTTGCGAAGGTACAACAACATTTCATATGATCCTAATTAGACACTTGATTGCACAGAGATTCACTTGTGTTTTCCTTTACAATAATTAATAATTTACGGTAAAATCCATTGCGGTTAATCAGTATTAAAGTTATTATTATTTTAATTTATCTAAACGTAGAACAATCAGTTGGCTATTTGTAAAATTATTTGCACAAGGAGATTCTATAGACTGATTGATTGGTGCACTGGGACTTTGCGGAAGCGTATTTTTTAAAGATGCTTGGACTTTTTGCCGAGTTACATCTGAATTTGTTTTTTTTTAAGACTTTTATCACTTGTACTAATTAAATTTCTATTTAATCGAACGATTCCAACTTTAGTCACAATCACTTTTAACAATTGGGCGCAGGCAATTCAAGTATTTATAACAAATCTCGCAATATCTGGGAGATAATTTGATCTACAATAACTGCTTATGTTCACTTAGAATTTATTTAATTTATTTATTATTTGCTTAATTAAAAACTGAAGCCCCAAGCACACTTACAAGTTACAACTAACCTTAAAACACATCGATATAACGAAAAATGGCACGCACATCAAATTGCTGGCAAATTTGTTGTTATAAGCCCAGTACACGTCACAAATCAATCGCATAGTTTTATTACACACGCCCGAGCATGGCACTCGTATCACTTTAACTTGAATGAATTAACATTTCTTGTTCGAAATTGAACTTACCAGCATGTAAGTTTACTTTGGTCAAGCACCTGTCCACACGTGGACTCGAAGCAACGATTAATTGCTTTCCAATATTCGAAAATGATTCGCTAAACGCAACTAAAAACAATATAAATAAATGATTCAAGGTGCATTAGCACACGACCTTGAAACTAAAAATAAACCATAAGAAATGAGGAGTTACTAGAACGTTAAAAAGTCCAGTATAAGCTATTTTTTCGTCCGTCTTGGCTCGTCTTCGTCGCTGTGTTCTTCCTGCAAGAGCAGTGAGTCTGGATGGCGCACAGCGCCAGGCTTTTTGTTGCGTTGCCACGTAAAAACGCGTGCCAATTGCAAAAACTTCTTGCGGGATTTCTTGCCCATGTGCCTGAGTCTTTCTTTGAATGCAGCGTCGTCTTCGGTCTTACCTTTCTCTTGCTGCTCCTTCTCCAGGGCCAGCATAAACTCCTGCAAAAGAATTGATTATATTCATACATGTATGAGTAGGAAGATAATAATAAGACGAACCTGATTCCATCGTAATTCATTCATGAATTCTTCATTCTGTAACATGATGGCGAATTGTTCGTCTGGAAGATCTAGTTCACTTCTCTGGAATTTAACAAATAATAATTGTAATCAAAGATATCCAATAAATTTTGAAGAATTAATTAATCGCCTACAAGACGTCAAAATTCAAATTTAAATTTACCTCTCCCGATGATAGCCGTAAAAAGGTAGCCGGTAAAGGTCCCAGCATAGGTGGATTCCATTTGGTGCTTCCAGCTGTGGTAGATCTTGAACTTGCTGGTGATGAACCAACATCTCTACTTTTGGTTGGTGTAACTGTTGGTGATGATGCATGAAGGACATTTGCAGTAATTGCTGTCGGCTTCACTTTGGGAGAGGCGCCTGTATTCAAGCTCGCCACTAGTGTCGGCGCAACCATAAGCGGGCTTCGTCTTGAATCTGTAGCGTCTTCTGTTGCAGTTGATGTGTTAAGGCTCTGCAGCGTCTTCTTTGTCGGCGAGTTGCTAGCAGACTTCAAAACAAAAACTTAATATCAGATTCAATCCCACATTTTGTGTTGAATGGGAGTTAAAATTGCCAATTGAAAATATATATACCTGACTATCGGTGCTCATGGCCAGCAGTTGATCGATGGTGGCATCGACGGCGCCCTGATTTGCACGCAGCACTGCCTCAATAACGTCGCGGTCCATTTCAGGAAACATTGTCTTGAAGTCGGACATTGCCTGTGAGAACTCCAGCTGCATTGTGGATGCCATTTCGTTGTGCCTTGTTGTTGTGGTTTAAAGTGTGAATTTGGCTGGCGGCCAAATTTAGCTGCAAAACAAATTGAATTATTATAATCTTGTCTCGAGACGTCTGTTTACACTCGGTCAACTGGCAGCACACGTCAGGTCAGGTGATTATACGAATTCACGAAAAATTTTCATAGCTGAAAGGCGACGTGTGTGAATGTGTAAAGTGCAAACGCTGCTCCTGTTGTAAAATGCACCAGCTTCCAAATGCACTTACTTGTTTGGATGAATTGCCGAATTGGCTGTGATTTTCATGGCAGCGCGACTCTTAATCAACAATTATTTTGCAGTTTTCCACACACAAAAACAGCTAGCTCAAGACACTGTCTCTGCCCTTCGCAATTTCAAAAACATTTCTACTTATTTTCTTCTGCGCATTCAAAAATTCCAGCCGATAACCTTTCAGATGCGCTGCGTTTACATTGCGCTTCTGTTGATTTCAGTTGCATATTGACTTGTATTCAATTCTATGATTGGCGCGAATTTTCTGTGAGACAACATTTGAAATTCTTAAGACAGTGATTCCGAAAATTTCATTTTTTATTTATAATTATATGATCAATGATAACAATTCGTTTGATATTTAAATTACGGTAAAATAAGATTTTGATACAAACAAATTTTTATATATATTTAGTGTTATATAAAATGTATGAAGTACAATTTTAGAGCAACTAAAATCTGTGTTCGATTATATAGTTCAGCTATGTTTAGTACTAAATGCAAATTTTATTATTTTTAAATTAGTTATAAAGTCTGCAAAAAAAATGTAAATTATCAATATAACGTAAGTTTCAATATCTTAAAACTTGTAGAAAATTAATGTTTAATACATTTAATTTGGATAACCATTTAGACTGTACATCTATTTGATTAAAAGATTATCTTTAATAATTAGAGTAAAAGAGTATAAATGGGATTTTAAATATTACATGATTTATTTAATACTTGTCGCAGATATATTTAAAAAACGACATAATTTTAAAAACATAACAAAAAAAAAAGAAGAAAAACATATTTAAAATATTATTTAGCCAAGGTAAATCTAAATTGGGACGATTAACAAACAACAACAAAAACATAAAAAAATAAAAAGTATCATCCCCTAATTTAAGACAAATATTTATTTCAAAAATTTTATTAATTAAAGAAAAATGGTCTCTAACAATAAACAGAGATTCCTTATGCAACACAAATCGCGAAAGCCAATTATTGCAATCGCAAAATGCACATCTCCTTTTCAACGCAAGAGATAACATTGGCTTATGTACAATAATCATCATCAATTCAAAATAATTTTGTAATTAAGAAAGCAAAACTCCAAAATACGATAAAAGTGATTATATAAAAAAAAAAAAAAACAACAACAAAAATGTGTATGTGAAGCTTCCTTGTTGAATTATTGATGCAACTGCAGCAGTAATCAACACTTTATATTTAGACTTTATAAATAGCGAAATTGTTTTGTGTTACTGGGGTAAATATTCTTGCATCATTGACACTTTCAAGATCTTTTCACGCCGGTCACGATAAACAAGAAAGTTGTGGTCATTAATAGTCGTACTAATATTAATCAATGAAAAACTTAATAAGTTGTGAGTATTTATAAAGTGTTTTTTAAGTTAAACGAATGCAACCATGTTACGTGTATGGTTTTCTAAATTTAGCTTTCTTGAGGAATAAGTAATGAATTGTATCAAATCAATTAGCTTTCCATTTCGTATTTGCGCATTTTTAGAATTGTGAAACAAACAATATAAATGCAAATGCCATAATATGGGAAGCTTAAAATATTAAATTCCTTTTGAAGGAAACACGAAGGCAGAGCAAAGAAACAGAAAAGGCGGAGCTCGTAATCCGATAACATTTTTTTTTTTTTTTGTGAAATGAATATTCGAGAATACGTGGACGAATAAAAATTGATGAATTTTTCGCACAAAATATAATTTTAAATGTGATTTTAGCGACAGGTAGACGGTAAAAATCTTATTGTAAAAAATGTGGTGACATGGGTTAAGGATTAACATTTGTATACTTTTAACTTTTTCTCAATAATTCTATGCTATTATTAATCAACTAAAACAACCCATAATTCATCCTTTCTCAGAAAACTTTTGAGCGATTGTTTACTCTTCTACCTTAAGTCATAAACCGCCTTGAGGTAATGGCAAAGGTCCCTCCAGTCTACAGGTTCAGGAAGATAAATGGATGATCCATTAAGGTATATAATTAACTATTCAAATAAATCTCTCAAATAATTGATTGTTTTCAGACTAAACACAAAGTTGTCGATGATGACGCAAATTGCGTATTTCAGAAATATGTTCTAATCAATACAATTTGGCTAGACGAAATTGATTGCTTAAGATCTTAAAATACAAATCAGTTCAAGAGTTTATTTCACCACAGCAAAAGTGTACTTGATATTTGATTTAAAGAAAGAAGCAAGAATTAGTTGAAATCATCTTATCGCTTGGACCATGAAATTCTCAGTCGTAAAAGTCGAGATAAGAAAGGGGCTTGGCGTATTTGCAAGAACTTACCAATCGCCGCCTCATTTTGTATGTTGGACTCAATCTAAGAGTCAAATGGTTCAATTCAATTAATTCATTAAAATATTTGCATTTTCGGAAATACAAAGTTTAATGGGTCTTTTATTATTAAAAAAGTGATGCAACAGTAAAATTGCGCAATAAAGTCTCTTATCAAAAAACTATTACGTCTCATACAAAAATTATTGTAAAAAAAATATTTATTTTTAATGTTTTGTAGTCTTCTTTAACAATTTAAATTTACTGAAATGGCGCCTAACATAAACAGCCGAGAAAATATTGTATAAATATGCACTTTGTAAGTTGTTTGTGACCCCGATTAAGTGAAATTCCTGGAGTTCCTCCGCTTATTCTGATAAGAGAATTTTATTCCACATATAGAAGCGAAAAATCAAAATATTAAATAGCATTTTGAATAATTTGCGCTCCCACACGTTTGTGATCTGGTTTTAACTGGAGGGAATTGTTCCCAGGCTTCTTATCACTAAACATTGGACATTTTCTATAAATTCAGTAGAGCACTTAAGTATAACTGAAATTTATTGAGATTTTTTTGGAAAAGTGACAAGACCTTATTTAATAAAACCGGTTTTGGGTTAAATTTGTTCTCCTTTATTGTTTTTACGATTTTTTAAATGTTTATTTGTATGTTTTGTTTATTAAGCGAAGGAGTTTTTAATCTATGAACTCAATTGATGAACTCTAATTCTAAGTCACATTATTTTTTTGAAGATTTCAATTTTGCTTTACATATGTTACATGAATGAATTGAATTAGATTCCAAAAATATTTTACGTTTTTATCGCATAGATAACAAGTATTAAAAGCTTTTCACATAATCGTATTTAGTCATCACCAGAAATTTCGTAAAAGTCAACGACCGTTACAATTTTTGTAAAGATTAGTTAAATGGCGCAATAACATTTAAAGTCGCAATTAAGTTGCAATTGAGTAGAAGAATTCAAAAAATTGAAAAGTTAAGTAAAGTAAACATAAGCTCAGTTCTCATGGGAATTGAAAAAGCATATTTCTGTTGCTATAAACGCATAGAAACAAGCTAAACTGCTAACTTGCTATTTCCAATCGTTACAATAATAATAGTTATTCTTTAAATCGTCGATCACTCGGCGTCGTTCGTCTAGACCGTGATATTGTGAAATTGTAAGATGCTAATAATATATTGAAATCTTGCAAAAATTCCAGCATGCCTTGCGATGATTCAAAACTCAAATATAAATTGTTATTGGAGATTAACTACTCTCGTGCTTGATTCATCTAGCATAACTTAAGTCTGTCAAAAAATCACACCACCAACAAGTGCTTGACTTCCCACATCCGGAGTTGGCTAATTGCGCTACATCAAACAATTTGTAAAAAGCACCCATTTACAGAAAGGATCATTCATGTCGAATTCATGCAAAAAAAATTTTCTTCTCTCGCTTTTCATGTGGGAGAAACGTGCGCTTAATAGTCTAGTTATCAATGAATTAACATGCGTCTAAATTTAAGATGAACCTAAAATTGTTTGATTTATTAAATCATAATGGAAACAATAAAGCTTTGCAGATGGTTTAAAAGCTTTTGAAATATTTTTTTTCAAAAGGTTTTTTTTTGTTAGGATTTAAAAAAATTATATTGTAGAAGCAGATATAGAAATAAGTCGTATTAATAATACATTTTTCAAGAAAGTGGACTCAAACACTTTTCTTCGTGATTTATACATGTTTAATACTTTCCTCCTACTAAACGACTTGATTCATCGAAGATTTACTTCGACGCCGGTACTTTATTTGTTACACCATTTTAATTGATTGACGTCATTAGAGATAAGTTTTAGGTTTTGACACTTAAAGTTACACGCTTCCATCAATAATTGCATGCTTTAGTTATACAAAACAACAAATCGACATGCATCGATCATATGACATCTTTGATTTGTGCTCATGGCACTTCGCATTATAAGAATATATTACTAACCATTTGATGATTTTATCTAATCCCACTTTTCAAATCTTCTGAATCTTCTTCCATCATTCGTGATCTATTAATAATGTAACTACCAAACGTTTTTTACATCTTCGCGAATAAAGATTTGCTGAAAATAAAAAAAAAGTCTTCAAGAAGATGATGCAAGACAAAATCATCATTGAACTAGATAATCATTCCCGAGCAAATGAATTAATAGCCTCAGCCAGAAGTGACAAATATAGGAAGATTTGTCTATTCACGATTTGCCAAAAATAAAATAAAATTCGTGTTGAATGCGACCACGCGATGGTAGTCTCAATTCCTCATAGAATGATGCAAGACGGCATCATCATTGAACGAGATAATCATTTCCGAATTTCTGAATTTATAACAGACATCAGGCCGAGACGGATTTGTCTCTTTTAATTGGTCTAAAAATTATTAGCGGTCGCCCAGTTTGGCCAGATAGGCAACATTTTTAATTATGCTAATAAAATCTGTTATCAATTCCATTTAATAAGTTTTGGCGATCTTATGTACTCGTTAAGTACTCGTGCAACGAACTACGGAGGTCGCACATACAAATATTGATGAATATTCTTCACTTATCTTTTGTTTTATGATTTCTTTACATACTTTTGTTGTAATCTTATAATATAACATAATAATATATTTTTTATTACTTTTGGTATTCGGATATTTTATGAAAAAAAAAAATGTATGGTTGAATTCAATTTGATTTATGAGATTTTTGTGGGGCGCGTTTGTTCGCCGGAAATCCAGTAAAAACTTTTTTAATTAAGTGATAATATGTCTTATAGGGATCACGTGTTGTATGTAGGATGTGTTAATAATCGCACTGTTTTAAAATGAGGTGCCATAAATCTGGAGGTCAGTCATAATAAAATTGTAACGTGAATATTTTGTATTGCAAATATCATACAATAACATAAAATTTTGCAAAAATACAAATATTTTCATTGAATAAGGTAATGTAAAGGATCTAAAATATTGTTATTGTTTGTTAATAAAAAAGTTTATATGTTTTTATTGGATTTAAAACATTTTGAATGGTAATTGGTTCATAATAAATATACATTTTATGCTTGTTTTCACCTTTTAACTCTGAAGATTAAGAAATTATCAGAATTATAAATGTGACACGATTGTTAATCAATTGATTTTGAAGAACATTTACTTAAAAATGTTATACATTATTTTAACTAAGCAGATAGATCGAATTTATAGCATAAACATGAAACATGATTTTTTAATTGCAGAAAATCTTATAGACATGACTCATTAAAGTTTTTGCCTTACAAAATCGATACACAAATCCATGAACAATAGCGGAATGATTCATTGATTATTCCAAATATGTTTTTGTAATTCTTTTTTTTTCTAAATATTTGATGAGCCTAAGAAGAACAAATATATTCCTGGGCAAGATATTGAATGAATCCAAAATACCGCGATTGTTAGGAACACCGAAGGGCAAAACCGTTTTTTCCACCCACCGTTTATGCAGTAACGTCATGACTTTTGGCGTTGTTGATTTATTCACATTTGTACATTCCATTATATATGTAAAATACTCATTTCCAAAAATTTATATTCTTACCTATTTGCGTTTTAATATTTAAAATTTGAAATAACATTTATTTTGATGAACACGTCATCAACATATTTCGCCGCTGAAAACATATCAACCCCCTAAGTAAATGAAGAATATATACTTGAAGACATGTTTTGATTCGTGATATCAATGGCCTTTTAATGAAATTTTACCGTAACATCTTGTCTCGTCTTTAAGTTTAGTGTTCATAAGTGCTAAATTATTCACATGTGAAGCTGATGCCGCGAGTACAGAAAATAACTTGCGTATACTTATTTAAAGCGCACGATTCGCCACATCGTATCGTCTTTATCAGCAATTGTATATTTAAGGTCTGGATGTTGAGGGAGAGCCGAATGGCACGCAGAATTGATGCATGATAGCGAAGGAAGAACATACGAGTAGGAAAAAAAAAATTAATCAAATTCGAGAAAATGTAAACAAAGATCAGTCATAAAAAAGATTACACTACATGTAGAAATGAATGAAGAAAAATTATAATTATGCGAGATGATGGCTGCGATTCGGTATCAATATATAAACATAGGTTATAATAGGAGGGATAAGCTTTAACAGTCTCAGATCACTTCCAATCGTACAGCAGTTCGGTTCTCAGCGATTTGCTTTCAACTTGCACTTTTAATCTTGTGACATTTTTTTTTATCTAAACTTATCAAACAAAAAAAAACAGAACATTACAAAAATAGTGAATAAAAAGAAAAAGTGCTTCAGGACGGACAGTTAACAAATACGTTACTAAATTGCTTCTGCGCGAACATATTCCGCGATTTTATACGCTGACGAGCTTTCAGTTCACCCACCTGTTGTCTTGGGACTATAAAACGAAGCTTGTCGATGAGAATTAACCATTTGTACACGGTAATTTGCATAAATAAGATCTTATAACATATTGACTTTGAGTGAATTGCTTCTACACAAATATTTGTACCATATACTATTTTTATTTAACAGTTTAACAGTGATTAAAGTGGTTCTTGGATATTAGTTCATTTTAAGTAAGAATTGGTGGTGGATTTTTCTTAATTTTTGTGCGATTACTTGATTGTAACAAATATTTTCAATCAGAAAAAAGTGAGCAGTTCTTATATGAAAATTTTTTTTTTCAAATTAAATAACATTTAATAAAAATAAAAATTGTAAATGTTTCTATAGTGAGAACGAAAAAGCCCCTACATTTCTATTCAACTTAAAAGATTGGTTAGAATTGGCGTATAGAAAAATACAATTTTTTATTACATATGGAGTTTTAACCATAATTTACTACAATAAATTAACATAAAGTTTCATCAAAGTTATTGTTTAAATGTTACATAAAAATCAATTCATTTATATAGTGACAACTGATTACAATTATTGTTAAACGCGTGAATTATTTAACGATTGAAATCTTCCAATCCATGACCTACTTTACTCCTCAGAACCATTTTTGATTGATATAAAAACCCGTCGCTGAATGTTACTACATAATACATTTTATGATTGACGTCAAAAAATATTGTTTAGAATGCGATAAAGACGAATATACATAGTCTGGTGATATATGACGTACACAAATTTACTCTTATTCTTTCATTTAGAGTTTAAAGAACCACAAAATGTTATGAGCGAATTTTGATAACGGGGAAACAGGAGCCACCATCTCTTGAATTCCCATGTAACACATGAGTAATAACTTTCCATTCACAAAGTTTAATTGATTTACTATTCACATAAGAATAAAATCTTTGACAATCAACACCTTACATTGAGAAATTACACGTGAATAATTGTTGTTTCGTTGCAATATCAACTCCATTGTGAGTTTCTCGAACTTGTTTGTCTCTGATTAAGGCGAAATGAACATATAAGTGCATGTGATTTGCAACTGCTGTTACAGCAGAAATAGAAATTTCACGTTGTGCAATCAAACTGATTGAATCAAATCTAACGTTTTTCTTTCTTTTCAATTGATAGCTCGAAAAGGACACATATTCTAACATGCAGTACGCAATTATGTTTGTTGCATTTGCCGCCGCTGGATGGCTGCAGGTACAGGCCACCCCAATCGATGCGCAGGGCGTCAGCTCATTTCTAGTACGTTCTGATGATGTGCCCGATTACTTCAAAACTCAACGTTACTACAGCGACCCAATGGAAGATGATCCAATAGTCGAGTTCAATAAAGAGCTCATGTCTCGATCTGTTGACGCTTTACAAGCTGCAGCTGATGATCGCGAAAACGCGAATGCTGAGCAAGATAATAATCAAGGTGTGGCAAATTCCGTTTGGGAGCGTGACACCCTCAAACACAACTTCAAACGAAACAACAACTACTACATGTCCTTATGCCACTTCAAGATCTGTAATATGGGACGCAAACGTACCACAAGACGATTGTAAGCATTAATAGATCTTTGTGCTTTTGTGTGGTCCTCCTTAAATATTTTTTTATGCTTTAACTGAATTTGTTTACTTCCAGACGTGATATGTTACATTACAACAACAAGTGGCAACAGGCCATGTAAGATGGATTTTATTGCAACCGTCATCATGTAAGATAACTTGTTGAATTCTTGCTGTTCTCTCTGTCGACTTGTGCCATCAATTGTTTTGAATTCAACGATCCAAGTGTTGTTTTTTGTGTTTGTATTTTAGTCGTTTTAGGTTTTTGTTATTTATTTTTATTTATTTATAGTTACCCAATTAAATTATGAATATGTATACTATTTGAATATTGCCTTTATTAAAATTGCCACATCAGTATCAATGTATGTTTATTCTATATTATAAATAGAAATCGTTCTGTATTATTAACTTACGAACATATGTACATCAATGTTATAGATTGAAATTACATGGTTCCATACATGATAACCCCTTATTATGAAAAGAAAAACTAATAAAAAGTTATTTGAATGTATAAAATTTGTTATTGAAAAACACTTTATTTTTTGCGAATTCCTTGGCTTGTTTTCAGGACTCTAGAAATATCAACTATAACATTTTCAAGAAATTTTTAGATTACCATAACTTATTATAAAATAACATCATATTTTAAAATTGAATACAAAAAAATCCTGTGATAACATAACTTTCACAAAAACTGCAACAAAAATCCACCACATAATTTTAACGCCTCGGCAATTAATGAGATTTTGGCTATTTTGGGACACAATTTCAGGCAGTGATTACAATGCTATGTCTTCCATTTTTATCACAAAACATTAAAAAAGTGATTGCTGAATCAAATCGTGACTAAAATAAATGAATCTTTGGCGGCACGTAGGCCAATTTAATAAAATGTTTTTAAATTACCGTACAAATTGTTGACCTTTGCTATCGAGTTATCAATATTGCATTTAACTTACCTTCTACAACAAACAATTTTCCCATAAAAAGTATGTTAACAACACGGTTTTGGCCAAATTACCAAAATCATTTGTTTCGTCAGTAAAATAAACCATGTACCGTTGGATGGCTCTTTTTTACATTTTGTCTTTCTCTTGTTCGTAATAAAGTAGGTTGATTTTTTTTTTATTTCCTGGAATTTGGCTAGACCAACTCTATTTTACAGTCATCCCTAGGTTTACGGCTTTATGTAACATTGTTTTAGTATACAGAATTATTATCAAAACTTACTTATTAAAATGAGGTCATTATAGATATTGAATTTGATAATTTTGTGTGAATTCGAGAAACTAATCTTAAAAACTGTCGTGGAAATTTTTTAAATTTGGTATTGAGTAATTAATTGTCTTGTAACTACATTTCTTTAGAAAATTTTCTATCTACATATAAGTAAATATATTTACATTTTTTAAAAGCTACTTTTACAATTGACTAAAATTAAATTAACAATTTCTGTATTGTATCTGTGTAATTTTTAAAAAGTAAATTAAAATGTACCTTTTTTAATTATTTTCATTATAACAATTTTCATGACAATGAATGAAAGAATCCGGCTCTACAATATTTAGAAATTGCAAAAACTGTACGTATTTTAAAATATAAAAGTGTTAAAAATAAATTCAATATTTATACTCAAATTCATTTTTGTTTTCATGTAAATAATGGCCATGCAGTCCAAATATTCCTTTTCAGTTTCACAAAACTACAAATGTTTCTACCATCACTGGTGAATTTAAATGCTCTAAAATTCAGAGTACCGTTAGATGGCTCAAGGTTGCGTCGCGGTTAAACTGTAATTACTTGTTTGCACTTTTTTTTCTCTTGTTTGTTTGAATGTTGGCGAAATTTGTAGAATATATTATTTTTCTCCGAATTTAGCTTTACAGTGGTCCCTCGATTTACATTGCATTACTTTAAGCTGATAAACATTTTAAATCTGTACTTTTATTTATAATTATTATAATATTATTGTACCTAAAGTCAATCATTAATTTATGTATTTTGGAATGGCTTAACATTGGATTTCTTTAGAAAATTTTCTATCTACATATATGTTAAGTAAATATATTAACATTTTTTAAAAGCAACTTTTACAATTGACTAAAATTAAATAAAAATACAATTTTTGTATTGTATCTGTGTAATTGTTAAAAAGTAAATTCAAATGTACCTTTTTTAATTATTTACATTATAACAATTTTCATGACAATGAATGAAAGAATCCGGCTCTACAATATTTAGAAATTGCAAAAACTGTACTTTGAAAATTTTGAGAGAATTTTAAAATATAAAAGAGTTAAAAATAAATTCAATATTTATACTCATATTCAACATGTGAAGAAAATTAACACGTTTTTATGATTGAAATTTGATTTTTCTGCTTTAAATTTTTACTAGGAACTAAGAAATATGGTCGACACGGGTTTTTTTAACTAAACAAACCGTAATTTATATATTATTTGTATTCATGTTTGCAAAAGAAATGTGCTTAATTATTATATTTGATGCAACTTTAAACGAATATAATTTAAGTAACTTTGGATGAA
>JANSTS010000517.1:1970-15480 GCA_026546915.1 Sylvicola fuscatus
CAAAGTAGTTCTCGCTTTTCGAATAATTTAAGCAATTCACCGGGCTCAACGACTCTTTCGCGCGACGACGTTAAAATGTCATTCATCACTTCCATCAAGAAAATTAAATCAACAGTCAGCCGCCATGTCAAGTCTGTCGCATTTCCAAATAACTCCGCAATGTAAATACAATTGGCCCAATTTTTCCGGCATAAAAGCAACAAATTTCGAAAAATTTCAATAAAAAGCCCATAAAGCAAGCAGAGCGTACGCTAATCCTTGACCTAATGTGGGCTCGCGATTCATGGCGTATTCCCTCAGCACACTTCCACATCGGCACATTGGCTAGATTAAAAGTCCATTAATTGATAGAAAATGTTAACGGGCCCATTTGGAGTTACAAGTCGCACACATGCGACCGTTCGCAACGGGCAAACCCATTTCGCGCTTATCGCCGCACGCCCGTCCGCAGACATTTCACAAGCGCGACTGCGGACAGCACACAGCAGACGACTCGTTCGAGTGGCGTTGATGAGAATAAAGCACGCGGAAAACAAGCATAAACCGCGAGCACGTATATTAATTTCAATTCGAGACAGAATTTTCACCTAAATACGCTATACTCGTACCAGCTGAAGCAATCATTCCGCGAACAGACCTCTAGCGTTGTGGACTGTAGTCGCATTGTGTCCGCGTTACTTCGACTGTGTATCTTTAATATGCAATGAACTCGCGGCGTACCGAATATAGTGAAAAAAGAACAAATTTTCGTGATTAAAATTTTAATAGAAAAATTAATACAACAACAAAATTGTGAGGTTTGAGTTGGATGTGCATACTTTTAACGATTGTCTTTACCGATTGAATGATGTAAAAGCTGTTGTAGATTAATTGTGACAAGATGCTATACTGATTGTAAATTGTTTGATTGATTGAAAATAATTATTCAAATAAAGTTAGTTGCGATATAAAAATTATAATTATTCTTTAAATTTTATTGCCGCTGAGTTGGCACGCGGGTTAATTATTTCCTATGATGATTCTAATTAATAATTGTCTACAATTATCAAGCGCACGTCAACTACCGCGATTGTACGCGAGCTTGTTAATTTCGCTGTTGGCGGTCTGCACTGTTTGTTCCATTATTTTAGCAGTTTCGAATATATGTCTTTTTTCCTTAATATTTGCCTACATTTGTTTAACATTTGCTTGCATCGTTTTTAGTTGGATTCTGTGTCTCGTCTGTTGGTTACTCGTCTGTTTAAATATTTTACTGCTCGTGTGTTTCTTTGTGAATAATGTAAAACCATCGTCCAGAAGGCGGCGATGGTCAACTTAAATATAACAGCGGCAATTTTATAATCAGTGCATACAATGTTTATAAATAGCTAGTTGATAAAAAATATGGTGAATAGTACAGTTCGTCTCATCGGCTTATCGTTTTCTTTTTTTGGGTTGTACCTAAAATTTAACGCAGATAATTGAGCGGTCATATATTGTGCAAACGCTGATTACATTCGTCACTGGAAAGTCGCTGTGTTTATTTTTTATAAAGCGTACGTTCAATGTCAATGAAGCTGAATGCGCGAGATATATTGTTGATCGTTGTGGGAATGTGAAAAATTGACATGTGTTACCCGTGCTTTCATATGCGTTTGACGGACGTTAAGTGACACCCGCGCGCGAGACGCATCTCATCCGTTCGGCTGTTGTGTTGAACTTGTGCCGCGATTATTGTGTAATCGGTCTCTTTATTTTGTGTAAATACCGCGTAACTGCTTCAAAACTCTAATTGGATGATTGGTAGTGAGCATTGTGAGATTACTACATAAAAGTGGAATAATTAAACATTTATAGTGATGTAAAATAAAGATCTTTGTGGATGACCTTTTAGCTCATTTCAGAATCGTAAACAAATATGTCCAAAACATTGAAAACAATTAACAAGTACCACAGTGATTCTAAGAATTTTTTGACATGAAATAATTCACATCAAACATTCAAGATATAACAAGACACTTAACATTAATTGCTATGCAAATAAGACCTTACAACGTGGTAGCCACAAAGAATTGCGCGAGTGAAAGCCAAAACAAATATACTAACAACACATTTTTACATACATATTCTGGCATTGTTTGTTAAGAGTCACCGTTTCTTACGTTTTTTTTGCGATATTCGCCATTAAACAAATTATTATGAATTCATATGTAAGTTGAAAAAAATTAAATCTTAACGACCCAAATTCAGTATTTGTAAAAAAAACGCAGCAATGATTTCATTCTGACATGTGGCCTACTTAAACGTTTGCTTAAATCTTCATTTCCATCTAGAGTTCATACTTGTTCGATGAAAGTACACAGAAAGTTTGCAATCATTTGGTCGCAATTTTGCTTTAATAGAAATTGACTAAATTGTCTATCTTGACATTAAATCGAAGCGATCTTATGATTTGAAAAACTATACATTGTAAACCTTTAATTTTATACTACCGGTTGAAGGCAGCATTTTTAATTGCGCAGCTCGTGTAAGCAATGTAATACATTTTTATATATTTGTTGAGTAATTTTTTCAAAGTACTCATTATGAGTTCTATTCATTTAAAAATCCTTCAATCAATCACGACCATTGTGAAAAACTATACTCAAAGAATTATGCCGAAATAATTCAATGGATGGCAACTGTGATTTTATTTAGACAAAAAAAAATGTAAACACTTGAAGCTATTTGGCACACATCACATTAAGAAGCTGTAGGTCTTACAGCTTATTGATTCAAGGTCAAAGCAGTTCCGCATTAAAAAAATGTAAACATCTAATCCAATCATTTTTTAGGACACATTTTATGATTATCATCATCTCGTTCATTCAAGGTCTATGTAATTGTACGTTTACGCCCACAAAAGTTATCATTAAGTAAAAATATATAAATTCACCTTTCAATGTTAACACCTTTGATTAATATGTAGTTAAATTAGCAATTAGCATTAAAAAATTAAACCAATTAAGAAAAAAAGGTGAAACTTTAAAAGTGTGTTGCTAACATCCACGAAAATCCATGAAAAAAATTAACAAATTTCTGCAAGCAGGCAAAAGATATTTTACTAATTTTTTTTTTTAAATGATAAAAAAATAATTTGCACATAAAAATAAAATCACCTTCACCAATGCTAATCAAAGTGCTAAGAAATGAGCCAATGTCCAAAAGCAAATTTATTAAAGTCTCAGTGAAATTTACAGACTGTAGTGTGAGTGAATACGATTACCATCACAAGTCACGCGAAGTTCCGTACAATTGATAATAGAAAAGTGTAAAAATAAAAAAAAACGCCAAAAAATGTGCACATCTGAAGGCGTACCAAATAAACAATAACATTTATTGCGGCTAAGTCATTTGCATAAAAAACCCATTAAATCCAGTGATAGCCAAAGTGGGCTTGCCAAGAACTCGAACGAGTTGACACGCGCGTGTTGAGCTTTTTTATTCCATACAAATAAACAGTTATTTAATAAGTCAATTCACCATGGAGCTTTTGTTGTGGTTTTTTGTTTGTTTGTTTCGTATTTTCAATGTTATACTATCGCCGATTCTCGCGTTCTTCAGTGGCACTCGTGGTCCAAGAATACCGGAACCCACCTCTATAAAAAGTATATCGCTGCTGAAACTGCCGGCGGTAGATTTAGCGCAAAAAATCCGCATGCGGGAGGTAAATATTAAAACCATGTAAACCGGGCATGCATTATGCAATAAACGCATAATTTACTGACTTGGTAATGCGTTTTGTTTCGCAGGTGAAAGCGCACGAAGTAGTGAGCGTTTACATTGAGCGCATCAAGCAAGTGAATCCGATCATCAATGCGGTGGTTCAAGATCGCTTCGAGGAGGCACTAGATGAAGCCATAAAGGCCGATAGTATGGTCCAGTCAATGACGCCGGTTTACTTGCTACAAAACTACCCACTTCTGGGAGTTCCATTTACGGTCAAGGAGAGTTGTTCGCTTAAAGGTATATGTTTGTCTAATTGTTAAAGTCATCGTAATACGTCTTAAGTTTTATTTCAACGCCTATTTCAAGTGCTTTCGCAGATAAATAAAAAATTCTTCGCGATACGTGTTGGTAAATGGCAAAGAAATATTCTACAAATTATAATTTATACAAAAGTCAATATTTGTACAGAAAATAAACTATTTGTTCAAGGCAAAAAATCATAAAGATGTGTTGTGCTTTGATTGTTTAATGAATAATTAAATGCAATGAATGTGGTGAACAAGAGGAATTTTTTTCATCAATACAATATTTATTCAATTGCGACCTTGGAAGATGTAGAGGATTTTTGTTATTAGTTCAAAAACTTTAATTTTTATAAAAAATGAAAAATAATATTTCAATGTTTTTTTTTTGCATAGAGAGAATCAAAACAAAAAACTTACCTGTCCTTTTCTCTGTATTCGCAGTAAAGTAAATGATAAGATATCACACTTTTCTCTATGAATTTTCGACCGAATTACTGCAATTGCTCAACATCAACTGCTTGAACTCAAACCGTTACTTCGTTACTGAACCACACTGCAAATAATTAGACAAAAATGTAAAGACTCAACTCCGTTTATACAGATTTTTATTCATATTCTGGCAAAATAGCTCTGAATGCTCGTACATATCATCAAACTGTTTTTTGTTTAGTAATTACTTAAAATACATCATCCGAGAAAAAATGAGATAAGAATGTCAAAGTTACAGTAAACAAGGTTCGTTCATCTCGCTTTTGCAGTAACTTAAGCCGACAACGGTTCCAAATCTACAAATTGTTGCAATTATTATCAGTAAATTTATGTTGCCAAGGCCATAATTTGTTGAAAATAAACAAACAAGATGTACAACACTGGTTTTGTTTTTCTAAATTTATGATTCAGAGCAACAAATCAGTTTTTCACCGTGCTCAAATGCAAACAAAATGATACGGTTTTTATTTTAATTTTTTGAACAAACTAATATTTTTTGGTTATTATTTGCAATTACATTCCTAAGATCATTTTCTAACATTGTATAAACTATAAACTGATTTCCAATGTTTATACCATTTAAATTTTAAAAGATGTTCATACATTAACTTCCTACTCATAAAGTCGTGACATTTCGTTATATGCCATAAACATACATTGAACTTCAAAACAACCAAGGTCGTGTAAATGACTAAAGATTTTTGCTTAACTGCGATAATGAAATCTACTTTTATAAGGAATTTAATGTTAGATTTAAAGGTAGATAAATTTTTGGATACGACAACCTAAAGTTCACTATTCACCATTTTTAGGAATGCTTTGCACGGTCGGATCAATGAACCGTCGCAAGGAGCGTGCAGATCGTGATGGTGTGGCTGTCGGAAACCTAAGATCAGCTGGCGCTATTCCACTTCTGGTATCCAGCACAAGTGAATACTGCACCAATTTGGAAAGTTACAACAATGTGAATGGTATTACAAAGAATCCATTCGACTCACGTCGCACGGCAGGCGGTTCATCGTCCGGCGAAGGCGCGCTTATCGGAGCTGGAGCATCGTTGTTTGGTGTTGGCTCCGACTTTCTCGGTTCGATTCGGATACCCGCCATGTATTGTGGTGTATTTGGCCACAAACCAACTGGTGGCATTGTCTCTGTGGATGGACATTTTCCCACATCACCTGATGAGGGATTTCGTAAAATGCTGGTTGTCGGCCCGATGAGTCGTTATGCCAAAGACTTGCCTACCTTACTGCACATTATGGCCGGAGAAGAAAAGGCGAAGGATCTCAAACTCACTGAGCCATTAAAAACAAAAGATGTTAAGGTAATTATAAGAATTCTATTGGACACAAACTGATTACTTGTTAACTAAACTGTTGATTTGTCGAAAAGGTTTATTACTTGGCAGACTACTCGTGGAAACTCATTATGCCAAATGTCAATAGAGAAGTTTTGCTGTCAATAAAACGAGGCGTCGACCACCTGAGAAGTAATGGAGTCACCGTTCAGGAGGCGCCACCAATTAAATTTTACCATCTTCTGGAAGCGACATTCTCTACAATGTTCTCATTTAGAGAAATGCCGCGCTTCATGAAACGCTACGATAACACAAAAGAGGAGGATGACTTGTGGCCAGAAGTAGTCAATTGGCTATTTGGAAAATCCAAATACTCAGCCGGAGTGATTATATTTTCGTTAATAAAAAGACTGGATGGATTTATGTCGCGGTCCCATTTTCCCGACAATATTAAAAAGGCTGAGCGCATAAAAAAGCAAATAATTGTAAATTATTTTATATATTTCATTTGAATATTTTAACGGACTATATCTTTCCCAAAAGAATCTTCTCGGCGATGATGGAGTCCTGCTTGTACCGACTTGGCCAACAGCGGCACCCCGTCATTATGGGACGGCCACAAACATTCAAGGGTTCACCTATTTGATGGCGGCAAATGTATGCCACTTTCCTTCTACACATATTCCGCTGGGTCTTGATGAAACAGGATTGCCTGTTGGCTTTCAAGTTAGCTTTTCCAATCTTTATACTCAAAATATGTGCTTTAACAACTGTTTTTTTTAAGGCAATCGCTGCGCCCAATCAGGATCGATTATGTCTCCTAATCGCTGCAGAAATGGAAGCAGCATTTGGTGGATGGGTACCACCATTTTAAAAGCACCAACCAAATACAATATTTTTATCATTTATACCTTAGATATTAAATAGAAATTAGACTAGTTTTAATATGGAAATCAAAGTTGTGTCTTTTTTTGTTTTATAATTCATAAATTAAAAAAATATTTTTACAAAAAAAGCGTTTTCTTTGTGTATGATAATTGTGAAAATTATCCAATCAATTAGTAAAACGCCAGAATGTATGACCTTCACATCTATGAATACTGATTTTTAATTTTCCTAATGCTTTTGATATATAAAAAATAATTTTTATCAGTATTACTATTATCTAATTACAAAAACAAATTTTATTCTTCACTCGGAGCTATTAAATTGTAGTTACCATCGACCTATTCAGTCAAACCATACAACTCAAAATTATAGTATTATTGTTTGGGTTAATAATTATTCAGTGTGAAATATTAGTATTGCATCATGAAGTTCCAATCGAAGAAATTGACAACAAAAGTAAAGGCAGTCCCATTACCGCATCTTCCAAAGGATTCAGTGTTTGATGCCACAAATGTGCTGTTTTTCTTCGGCAAGTTCGCTGGTCTAATCAATTTTACTTGGCCCACCGATCCAGAATGTCGTAAAGTGTTGGTGAAGCCATCAAATATATTCAGTTTGGTGGTAGCAATCTGTTTTTACGTAATCGCGATAGTGTACACCGTTCTTTATGATGTACATAAATTGGACAGAGACTCAGTGGGCCTAAACACAATCTCCCGTATAAATTTGACGAGCAGTCTGATCTTAGGTACTTGGGTAATAGTCGTCACATTTCGGTCCAGAAATATCTTGTGGAAAGGACTAAGAACATTTCATCAATTCGACATGACAGTCAAACAATATGGCCATGGCGTTGACAATGTCTTCCAGCGAAAGTATTGCATTTTTCACAGCGTTAGTTGGATATCCCTAATGATTGGGTTTGCAATTGTTTCAATTCGGACGTACGAATCCTATCTGACTAACCAAGAGATGATATACTTGCTGTTTTGCTACAATATTCTAAGTGCTGTCAATAGTACGATATTTAATTTGTATCTAACATCTTTGGAATGTGTTTGGATACGAGTTCGAATTATTAACCAAATTATCAGATATTACTTCAGAATTGGTGATGGAGAAATTAACCCAATCCCGATCACGACAAAGAACACTGATGAAATTGTAATAATGGTGAACAGGTTGGCCAATTTGCAACGCAGACTCTACTTTGTAATACTGAAAGCAAACTATTGCTACGGAACAGAAGTGCGAATAGAATTGCGCCTTAAACATTGATTTCAAGATTCTTCATATTCTTTTTAGACTGTCATTATATCGACAATTAATTTTGTGTACATCATCATCTCCCTCTACACCACCTACCAAGTTTATGTGAACTATAGCTTTCGATTTGCTTTTTTGTCTGGTTACTCAATATCCTGGGGAATTTTCAATTCATTGCCAACCATTTTTGTCATCATTTTAGGAAGCTTAATGAATGCTGAAGTAAGAAAGCTCACATTACTAATATCACCAGAATTTTAATATAATAACAAATTTATTTATTTAGAATAGACGCATTCCTATATTGCTCCATAAAGCAATAAACTCAATTGAGAATCCGGCTGTAATTGAAAGTGTAAGATACAAGCTTCCAGCTACATAAAACAGTAAATTATTAAAATTTTAAATTTCAGTTGCGAATATTCTCGCTTCAAATGCATCACTGTACGCCTGTGGCCTCATGCAATTTCGTCAACTACGATTGGACGCTTTTATTTTCCGTAAGCGTTGTCTTTACATATTTTTCAACAGCTCAATAAAATATTTTTTTTAAGATTGCGACTGCTGCACTTTCCTATTTGACAATATTGATTCAATTCGCATCATCGAATCAGAAGCCGCTCAATGAAACACTCGTCAATAGAATTAATTTGTAAATTGAAATATGCTTTCGCTATCGTTATGTGGACGGCGAAGCTTTACGATGACATATTATAACGACTGCAAAGTTTGAACTATAACGATTTGTGAGCGTTGTATTCTTCAGCGCCTAAATGTATGCAATTTCCTTATTTTCTATTTAAGATGCACATTGCATAAGTCAATGGCGATTTTTTTTAATTTAATAAATGAATACCAATTACCAATACACTTAAAACGTAAAAAGCTTATTTTCGAGAAGCTTTCAATAAATTATATGAATATTTTAATTTAATAAATGAATACTAATTACCAATGCACTTAAAACGTAAAAAGCTTATTTTCGAGAAGCTTTCAATAAATTATATGAAAATTCGCGGAAGGGAGGGCCGTGAAATGTCTAATATCTAGATCTGTCCTTAAGCAAAGAAAATCCTAAAGAACTGTGAGTATAAAACAAAAATTATATTAAATTAATGTAATTGTACCAGCCTAATTTAACACCAACATATACCAGTTAATAAAGTTATTGTCATGGAACCTCTTAGGCCTCAGTCGACAGTGTCCAATACCATCAAAATTAGAATTTGACACATTACTTATCACGCTCATTAGCTATGTCATCCAAGCAATGTCAAACATCTATAAATAAAAGTTTGCGCAAATAATATTCGTTAAGGACAAATCGAGTTGAAGGCTGAATTTGTTCCATATCAACGTTCTTAAACACTAGAAATTACTAGAAGTAACAAAAGTATTTGGTCTAAATATAATTATCACTTATTACAATTACACACTACAATTTCATTTTATCAGTACATTTTTAGAGAAGCCATGATAATGATATCCAATTGTTAGTATACTTTTTGCGAATGAGATTGCATATTTCATTATCATGTTTCACCAACTCATATAAATCATTTTCTATTCACTTGCTTCTTCATTCTTGTAAAAAGACGCTTTTCATACAAAAATCTAAAAATTGTCGTCACACTAAAACAAACTTTTGTTGAAAAAAATAAATAAATCACGTATACCAAAGTTGTTATCAATCAGCATAACATTGGAAATGATCATTCAACTGCAAGCGTTCAGGTTGTGTAAACTGAAAAGCCGGGCGCTCTTATGTCTGCACAAAAGACAAACCAAATATGGAATATAAGGAAAGACGCAGAGACACGACCTTGACAGAGACTATAATTGCACACAAGATCAGATTTGTTTTTCTCGCTTGTGCAGCGGGTGCGGGTAGTCGGGCATTGAGAAAGTAAATACAAAAAGCTTTCGGCGTTTCTGATTTTCAATACATTTCGTAGACCGGTTTTCGAACAGACGCACTTCCTCTTCCCGTTCGGAAAGCATAAGAAAACGACTCACAATTAAGACAGACTTAAAACACAACACAGCCAACTTATATCAATTAAGCCGCGTGAGCATATGCGTCTGGTAAGGCGGCGTCTGCCAAGACGCGGTTTTCCGCAATGGATTAAACTCGCCTTGAGCAGAATGTGTTGGATTGTGAGTCATTGCTGTTATGTGAGAATTTCTGCTTCTAAAGGAATGTGATTGTCGCACCCGGAATTTAAATTCACTTGCAAATCTTAAAATTGTTTATGATAATTTGAGTGTTGATTTAATTCGGCTTAAGCTTTTACTTTATCGACTTCTTCTTCAAATCATCAAATATTTAACATTTTTAGAAAAGAATGTGTTTAAGAAAAACTGTTTGTCGCTGCTGAATTTTAATCAAACAACAAAAGGGAAAGTAGTTTAAAATTCTTCAAAACAGTTAAATTAATTCAATTTGAGGAAAGTAAAAATAAAAATATAGCTCTAAGTTATCTGATAAAAAAAGGATTTAAAATTGGACCTGCAAATTGTTAGCTTTTAATGGGTTCACTGCATACTTACATTACATCATGACACACATTTTCCTTCCAAACTGTATTATTCGCATACTCTCTGTCATATTATGTGAATAACTCTTTTATGAGAAAAATTCATTAAAAGTGAGTCACTTAATTTTACATTGTGTTTGTTTATAAATTTGAAATTATAAACGAATGTAATCAAGCGGCATGAAAATAGTTAATAGTAAACGTAAAAAAAGATAAACAAAAGTTAAAACCAACACATTCTTGAGACAACGGAGACATAGTTATTCAAACATAAAGCAAATACTGCGCGGTGAAGTAGCAAAGATATCACCGAACAATAAAACTAAAAGAACGTGATCTGCCTGGCTAAATGATCATCGAAAAAAAAACACAAATAAATTTGAGTTCGTGTCCGCCTTATTCACACGCGGAGCAATAAAATACTTTCGCGCGAAACTTAAACGCGACGCGACGCAGCGCCATGCCACTGCATTTGAGTCACTTGGCTTCTAGTGAAATAATTAAAAATTGCTGTAACGTATGCCCAGAAGCTTACGCATTTGAATCGCAAAGAGCGCGAAGTCAAAGTTTTGCGGACGCTTTCTGCGGTCGTCCTTGACGGTATGACTGTGCAGTGTGCACACTGGATTTATGCATATTTGTTTGTGTTTAACCGGTTATGGTGTGAATGCAACGGTTAAGTATCCGACCTTTACAAGCTTTATTTCGTAGATGCAAATAAATTAACCGACAACTTCAACGATTTATATAATTTATATCGATTGCTGTGTAATGTAAAAAAAATATATATACAAAAAAAATTAACCAATCATAACATTTTTCAGATCAAAACTAGCGTTAATTGTTGTTTTTAATGAGATTAATCAGATGCTGTGCTTTTTACGACATTTTTCGCTTAGGGCAAGATTATTAAATACTCACGCAAATATCTGTTAAGGAAATACGGTTAAAATGCATATGGATATACTATTATAGATCTTCAGCTGTCACGACTGCGTAATTAATAAGCGGTTCCGGTTTTAACGATTTTTTCAGTTATTATCATAAATAAAAATGATCGGTTTTTTTTGGGAACATTAATTGTTGCAATTGAATTATGTTTTATCCTTACCATGTTTACTAGCCAATCGTACACTGAATTTTCCGGTTGTATGCTACATGCATCATATTAGTTTTGTACATTCCTGTAATTATTTCTAATAATTTTGTTGGGCAAAAAACTGTGAGTTGAAATAATTGTTTTTGTACGTATAAGTTATATTTATTTGTTCCATATCAAAAAAAAAAACTTTCATTAACCAAACTTTGAAGAGTTTGAATCAAATTTATATGAGAAATGGTTGATAATATATACGAGAATTTTATGGTTACTCAGATCTTCGCATAGCAAAAAACTAAATGCACCAACCAGTACAAGTATATAATTTTTAAAATTTAGAAATATGTATTTGATTTTGATAAACAATTTTTTGGGAATTAATCAATTTTGTCAACACAATTTTGTCGACACAAATTTAAACTATTGCACTTAAGGATCTGAAGAACAGGGAACAAAGTTTAATCACCTTCTAAAGGGCCATGATTTTATTTAAATAACTTTATACGTTCTGTTATAATTTTTGTTACATTTGGTATTTGGATTTGAAATTTTTGTGAGACATGTAAAGAATAACAAAAAGTACACACATATCAATTTTAAAAATTTGAACCTACCTACTGAAAATAGCAATTCATTTTGACAAAGAAATTCATTTGATTTGCTGTTCAGATGCGTCTTTTATATTATCTATCCTCAGTATTTTTTATATTCTTTATCATGTGTGCATCAGATCTCCCAGTTTACAAAGCATTCACGGAAATGCCTTACGGTCACGGAATTCATTGAGATGTTGTATCGAATTTTATATAATGTTCAATTAGTAGAATTTAGTTTCAGGTAACTAATACATTGAAAAACGTTAATTTGTGTTATTAACATCGAAAACAGCAGCCGAAGATACCTAATTATGCGGCTGACTCTTTTTTTTTGCGTTGATACTAACTATTAACAGTGATTACTTATCGACTCTGATTCACACACATTTTGAATCCTGACCTTTAATGAATGCCAATATGTAAAAACAAAAGTTCTTTTATGCTGCCAAATAGTTCAAACTCTGGTGATTAGTAAGAGTTCTAACTTTGTATACCTGTGTCACCATAGTTATTTCCATTTTATTCCCATTACGCCAGACAGATGTATTGTTGTGACTCACCGCTACATCCTAAGAGCTGCCAAACGCTTTTACTGAAATCGAGATGTTTATTGTTATTTGTTACTAAATTGTGTCACACGCTTGCCAGCCGTTTACAAGCACTGAAACTGTCCAATCCGCCGAAAAACCAACGCGCATTCCAACGCGATAACACCATCGCTGTGTTTTAAGCGCGCGCAGACAAATTGGCACTGCCTGGCGCTGGGGACATTCGCGAAAACCGGATTCAAGTTGAAAGGTTCATTCTTCACTTTCTTCATGACGAAAGCGATATTTTAAATCGTTACACAAGTTGAGAAAATCAGCAAAACTGTTAATTTTTTATAATTTTCAGAAGAAGATAAACTAAGTGAATTCATAAAGCAGAAATGTGACTATAAAATAAACGCTTTCAGGACTCCAAAACAAAACATGCACTTGGTTGATCCCTCTATATTGGGGATGGTAACGTTGGGCTATCATCAACTTGAAAAAACCCCCGTAATGCAGACACAGCATAAAAATTATCTGACCATTCTGTTAGAGATGATTCAGCATTTAAAAGAATTAAGAATGTGACTAACGAAAAAAGTATTTGATGCACACACACTTTATGGAAATACTTAACAGCCAAGAGCACATTATCGCCTTTTTTTCGGGAATGAGTCCGATTTGTCCGGAAATTTGATTACTCACATTTAGAAAAATGTTCCATGCTTCCGATATGTCATGTGTGAACTAAAATTCTCATTGAAATATCTCATGAAAATCTTGTAATTTACTAAAGAACTAACGTTACACAATTTA
>JANSTS010000528.1:19648-29930 GCA_026546915.1 Sylvicola fuscatus
AAAAAAGTAAATATCGCCTTTCCATAATCTTTAATCTTTTTTATTCAGATTTCTACCCCAAAAGGACTTGGCTCTTTGGGGAAAATCCAAATTGAAAATGCCGCCCTCCTCCCACTCATTGTGTGTACCTCTCTATTCGTCGATTTCATTCAATTGCTTGAATTGATTTGTTGATTTCCATTTGTTTTGGCGGTTTTTCCTTGCCATTGTGCACACAGTAGGAAGGGAGAGTGCTTTTTAAATAAATTTAAATTTATAAAAGTTGACAAAGGACGAAAATCGGATTTTTTCGTCTTGTTTGTTTGCATAAGAAAGGCGTTTGTATGGATTCTTCGTCGATATAACTCGATTTTATGAAGTTATTGATTTACATAATAAACAAGTATTTGAATGCGAAGAAATTGAGAAAATCACGTCTCAATTGTGCGATTGAGTCCTGGCACAAGTTTGTGTATTTAAAATGGGTTTTAATTGCGAAATTCTTGATGAATGGTTGACTGGAATTTTCGCAAATGATTTTTTTCTAATTATACAAAAAAAAAATGAAGAGAAGCTAAAGATTAGTTTAAAATAGGAAATTTATTTTAAATGATAAAACATTATTGAAATTCACAAATGGGGCGAGTAGCATTACTCTTTCGCTGCTGCAATCCTATTTCCATGTCCTTATATATGTCTCACAGTTACCCATTACGAGGGTACTTTTCTCGATTCCCCATTCAAACCATACGCCATCCAATTCATCCATCGCTACTTATTGTTACCATCAAAACACATTTATGTTCGCATTTTTTCCTCTTTGTATATCCGGAAAATTTCGTGAATAGGACATTGTGTAGCTTTTACCAGGCAAATACTGGGCGTACAAAAGTCTAACAACGTCGACATGTATAGCAACCGCATAGCAGCTACAATAGACCACGACCAAAACAAACGCAAATAATATAAAATGTACAAAAAAAATTACAATCACAAGGATACGAAAATGTGTGGAGGAAGAAATATTTTAAGGAAATGGATGCGAATCGGGACTTTAGCCCAAATACGTTGGCGAAAGGGGGATGGGAAAAATGGAAAGTGTGGGTTATATGCAATAAGGGAAATGACACAACTGGATATTGGAAACAAACTGTATGGATGAGGAGAGATTTGCTTGAAGACTACACGGAAATGAGTTTGCATTTTGTGGCATTGTCCTTGTCAGCATTTTGGGCACTCTGGCGAGGGTGGATTTGTGGCCCAACTCAAAACTATGTATTTGTGAAGTCTCCGCCTGTTTTGAACTGTAGATTTTCGAAGCGCGCTGTCGAGTGACGACGTCGTCAATCCGACGCTTATGACAGCGTCCATCCGGCGCTTTATCTCTGTGTGGCTGAGTGTTTTTGTGCCAGAACAATGACACTGTGAAATTGGATGATGATTTTGATCGCGATTCGTTTAGATAATTACTGCATGAGTAGGGGAAGGACATATGTGGGCACTGAGCAAACAAGCCGATTCAAATCGATTTTGTGCATTGTCGCATCTTGTTAGTATGTGGATACGATGCATGTAACTATACTTCCGGTTCGAGGATGTATCGTTAGAGGGTGAATATTTGAATATATTTGTCGCCATCCCTTTTTTAAATATAATCTTTTGAGCCAAAGAAAACGTTTACAGTTTTAAGAACAAATAATCATCAACAGTCTCTCAGCGCCATAGTTATTATAACATTGTCATCTCAAGACACTACGGACAATATTGCAAATTCTTGTATACACCAATTGAGATTATTGTCACCCAACAAAGTCCCAAACACTTGAGAGCACCAACAAGTACTCGTCTCACCGAAGCATAATGGCTCTTTACGCCAATAATAATTCACACTACGAATCCCCATTGTTCCATCTGATATGTTCTTACCTCACAGTGTTACATAATGTTTTATTATGCTCAAGTAGCGTGCGGTTTCTATAAGCATTATGTGCTCAATGCAGACAAATTGTTCCCACTGAAACTGTTCCAAACATTTGGTTAAGAGGTCTTATTCGAATTGAAATTGTTTAAAGTGTAAATAATTGGATGATGAGCTTGAGTTCTTGATTCCTTCAGTCATTGAATCGATACAGAAACTAATGAATTTTCTTATTTCAGGCGCTGAATGGAAATTGCTCACGGAAGATGAAAAACGGCCATTCATAGACGAGGCAAAAAGATTAAGGTAATCTTCAAATAATCCGCTAATTCATTGAAAAGTTTCTCAACAAAAAAAGAAATGCTGTTATTACAGGGCAATGCACATGAAAGAGCACCCAGACTACAAATATCGTCCAAGACGAAAGCCAAAAGCACTACGACGTGATGGATATCCGTATCCAATGCCCTATCCGTCCGTTCCAGTAGAGGCCTTAAGGGCTGGTCAGTATGGTACATTAAACTTTTCTTTCCCACTAAGTTTACCTTTTTAATTGGATATTTTTCTTAAGTTAAATCATAAAAAAGATGTATTAAAACTTTCTCCACCATTTTTTGACTAATTAGGAATAACCTACCCCGCAGGCATTTCACCGGGCTACTTCGCACATGGGCCAGCGTACTTGGGCAGCCATCTGTCTCAGGGCAATCCACCATCAACACAGGTAATTCAGCAAAGTCAATATTACTTATGTAAGTGCGTTAATTTGAGGGTCCAAATTAAATTACCGATTACCATCCGATCAATTGGTTTAATCGGAGACACGTTACGCTACACCAATTTAAAGTGTTGAAATTATCTTCCCCCTTCTCAAAAGATGCCCATCAAAGTTGTCCAAAATTTCCTTTAAGAAATTGCCCCCTTTCAAAAAGGTTTAGGCCTCGACAGATTCAGTCGCAGGGAAGTGTGTAAAAGAGACATGAAGACGAAAGAAAAGCCAGCACTCACGACCAATAGTTTTCACACACAACAAAAATCAAGGAGGAGGAAGATTAAAAAGATAAGCCAATCCAATTTTGTGTTGAGGCCAGTTCTCTTCAGTGAATTTCGTTTACATAACGCCAATTAAGCAATTATAGACTAATTGACTATATGCCACTTCATGTGTGCAATGTGTTGCTCATCGACATCGGTAGTCGATTGCTGGTGGTTCTGCCAATGCGTCGCTGCTTCCAATTAGGTACTCCTACTGGCTACTGTCTAATTTTATTGGCATTGTTGAGCTGAATTTTCGTTACAAATTATGAGTTTGGTTAATTCTTTGTTATTATGGGCGGGAATCGTAAACTTTCGATAATTTGAGCCCACAAATTTGTTTTTCTTAATGGCAATTCAGCGTTTTTTGTGTGCAGATAATCACCAGGTGAAGGTAATTCTCTGGGTTTCTTAAAATAATAATTATTTTTTAAAGCCCATTAATTTTTTTTAAGGTTAGAGCATTGATTGATTGATTGGAACCAATCAAAATATAACTGAAAATCGATAAAATAATTATTTCTCTTTGCTTGAAACACTCTAAAAGGATCCATTTTCATTCTGCATGAAAATGTCTTGAAACAAAAACATTGCTTATATGTTAGTAATTCAAAATTACACACATTCTTTGTAATAATTAATCTGTTATAAATGAATTATTGACGCCAGGTACCGTCAAAAATCGTCCTTGTTCACGCAGCTTCAAAAACCCGGATATTCTCGCTTATCAAAGTAAACATCTAAATCAAACACAAATGATTACACTAACTAAACACCAATTTCCCACAACCACTCCTAGCAAAACTGTTACACAATCCCACACTCATCATCACAAATAAAACAGCCTGATCCCTGAAATAATTGGAAGTAACAACAATTTACCACCGAATCTCTTACTCTTGATTCTCTTATATACGCCTTAACGAATCGAAAATTACATGTTACGCGCTAAACATCCTGTCAAAAACCGAAGTAAACACACATAAATGCGGTGAGAGACTGCCGCCAGCACAAGGGCGTGAAACGCACAAATCATCCCTCACCAAATGTGTTCGTATATAGATCCCTTTTCTGCATGCACTTTGTGCGCACTGGAACCCACAAAACGATTTATATTTCCACAAATAATCTGACGTGCAGTGCAAAACACTCAATTGTGGAAATGCGAAAAATCACACGCCCACTCCACATCCGCCCCTTTCTCTTAGTGGCGGGCCATCCCTGCCAGACTATACATATCCGAGTCCCTCTTAAATGATGCGGGACCCAAATTGATTCAAAAGCGACATTGATTGTAGTTGACAGTTTAAAGTTGCAGTGATTTCGGGGGTGCAAGTGTTTCACCGAGATGTGACACTAAACACCCTCGGGGTGTGCGGCTGCAAACACTCTCAATGTGTGTCTACCCGCATAAACAATGTACACAATTAAACTGTTTGCGACCACATATTCAGTGCGATAGCCACCCCCTCCCAACAGGTTTCTCACAGCCCTTAACTGTTAAGGTGTTTTTTTTTATTTTTGAGAAACAAATTTTACTGAAATTGTTTGCATTCCCTTTTCGCTATATTATCCTTCAATTTTCCGCTATTCGACTCACCTTTCTGCTTCATTTCAACATCATCCTGATTCGGGGTTGGGGTGCGTTTAATTTAAATTGCCACATTTACTCAAGTGTTTACCTTTTCTCTCCGTTTTTTACATTTTGAACATGAAAAAGATCCTGTGCTGTGGAATTTGTGGAAAAGCTGAAATTAAATTATTTATATCGTTTTGGATGGTGGGAAAATTCTTTGGTCAATATTTACTTTTACCGGTGTAGGGGATGATTATTGCAATGCAGGAGGAGGTTTTTTTTTAAACTGTAATTGCTGTTTTGTTTGTTTGTTTGTTTTTGTTGGTGGTAATTTGTTGTTATTGAAAGAAATTTAACTTGTTTGATTAAAAATTCAGTTTCAAATTTGTTTATAGAAAGGGTGACTTTATCATTCCATTTGTTAGAGGAATAAACAAATTAGTTATAACAACGATTCAATTTTCTCTTCAGTTCAAAAAATACCTTAAGTCAAGCTGTAGCCGAAGAAATTTTAAATATTTTGGTTCCACAATTCCGTCCCGGTTTGATAACCGTTCTGTTTCATTGTACGTGATATAAACATTAAATAGTATCTATTAAATTAAGTCAGAAATCGAAGAATTTATATTTTAAGACAAGTTTACCTACTTTTGTGTTACCATGTAATTTGTATAGTTAGAAATATTTCTTAATTGATAACATTTCTCTGCAACAACTTAACAAAATAAGAATCTTGGAAAATAGAGAGTAAATTAAACGATCAGGTCATGGCAGTCGCACGGTTGATTGACTCTGATCGCCGCATCAATTCTTAATTTACCGCGTTCGTGAAATGATTAACACCTTCACAGCATCTCTTAAGAAAAGGGATCGAAACATCATTATTATCACACTCCGACTGGTCCGTTTGTTTTTGCTCTTTCTCTCTCTTCGCTTCAGTCTTCAAGAAAATCCAATATACACGCGCATTCAGGTGTTGAAGCTATTAACCGCATCCCAATTGATGAGTATGTTATAATAATGATACGTTGAATGAAACCACAAAGCGATCATCAGAATACCTGATCATCGTCATTAGTCGGTGCCGGCCGACTAAATTAATTTTCCGTTTTTCACGCACTCACACAAGACGATCGGCAATTGTCGAAAACAAAACAGAAATACAGTCAGTTCTCATGTAAGATGTGGGGAAAGCGCGAACAATCGCTCGGATTTATATGGGGGAGAGGAATGATCGCACCTCTTTCAATTCGTCTGCACGGTGCAAAGGTAAACATTGAATAAAACGTGCTAACAACTTAATTACAGTAATTATATCGGCCTTCAGCACAACATCTAATTTAGACGTATTGTCCGTTTTCGATTTATTGAAGCCCTTATTATCTGCGGTGGTGTGGCACTTTGGTACGGCCCACAATTTTACAAGCCACCGGATGGAGTGGCAATACGGTGGCACTTTAACTATCGCCTCATAATCGGTGGACGCGTTCATCTTGTGCCGTGCTAGCAAGCTGGAGGTTTTCTCGTCTTCGTTTAACATTATTATTTTATAATTGCATTTCCTCTGTTCGACTCGTGTGCTACTGGTCACCCTGTTTGCTGCTGACTTGATGGCCAGCGTTTATTGACTGAATATGGGATTTAATGTTTTATTTCCCAATTTACATGTGAATAGTTTGTTTGAAATTCGTTTGCTACTTTATTTGTTTGGGATGAACGATTTCAGGCTTTCCTGGAAATTCAACAAGTACAAAGAGATTTAGAGCTCGTCATCCTAACCAAACAGGATCAGGTGCTTTTTCGGATCGTTTTAATTATTTGAGCAATTACTCTGTTGGCTTTCTTTGTCTGGTTATGTTTGAATTCTTTATCTTTGTTGTTTACTGTAAAAGAGCACGTTTTTGTTTAAAAAAAAATTGTATTTCGAATTACACAATTTTATTCAGATAATTTATTAAGAATCCCTTATACAGAACCGCACTCTGAAATTAAAAATAATTAGAAAATTATCAAGCTAAAAGAAAATATTTTCCTATACCAAAACTGTTGTTCCATCCAACATGAACTCCAGATTCTTTATTAGTTTTCTCTAACCATTCTTGAAGTGGCTTAAAGTATTCCAAAATAGCGGAAGCATTAATTGTTCGTTCACCGGCCAGTAATTCCATCGCTTCTGGCCATTTCTTAGAGGATCCAATAGACAGCATTGCTCTAAAATGTTTCATCAAGTTTTAAGAAAATATTCTAAGAAAACATAGCGGAACTCACTTCAAAGCATTTCCCGCTTCTACACTTTCATAAATATCGCAATTGGAAAGTGGAGTTTTCTCAGGATTTTCTGGATCATATTGGCCGGCCTTAATACAAGCTCCCTTATGAAATTGGAATTGCACAATAAAAGACACCAAGTAGCGCATGTACTCGACATCAGCTGCCACGTGATACTTTGCTGTCGGATCAAAGTCATTTTCAGACCGGGAAACTGGTGGAACTACGCCACCATATTTCTCCCTCAGCTTCCAAAAGTCACAATTGAGGTTCTCTGGTTTAATGTCTCCACGAAAGACGCTCCATCTATATTTGTCCATCACGTAGGCAAACGGAATAAACGCTATTTTGTAGAGGGCCTGTTAAAGTTAAAGAAATGGTAGTTAATGATTTAGTCTTTTTTGTTAAAAAATAATTTACCGATGAATAAAGGCGATTTATCAGATTCTCTTCGTCAAAAACAAAATCGTTGAGAAGACCAACTTTTTCCAAGTGTTTGGGTGTGGAAACGGACAGGGAGAGGACATCGCCAATCGCTTCATGAAATCCCGGATTCGCAGACTGCTTAAACACAGTTGGAAGGTGCTGATATTGCAAATAGTACTGAATGTGTCCCAACTCGTGATGAGCCACAAAGAACTCGTCCATTGTAACGCGAGTGCACTGTTTAATACGGACGTCATCTACAATGTTAAAATCCCAGGCACTGGCATGGCAAATAAGGTCACGACCATCAGATGGCTTCTCCAAAATGCTTTTGTCCCAGAAAGTTCTTTAAAAATATAAAACATAAGTCTTGAATTCTCCTTAAAGAATTGAATTGTTATTTACTGTGGCAGTTTTGTCATGTTCAATGATTGGAAGAATTGATCGCCCATCTGAAACATCTTTAGTGGAGTGTAACCCTGTTTCACCATCTCTGCTGTAACATCAAATAATGGCTTATTGGGAAATGGAGTTGTGAACTCGGCGATATGGTTCCAATTTTGGCCCCACATGTTTCCGAGAAGGTGCATGGGAATTGAACCAGTTGGCGAGACAACATTGCCATATTTTTTTTGTAATTTTCCGCGGACATACGCGTGCAATTGCTCGTATAATGGCCGTAGTTGTTCAACAACGTCTCCAAGTTGTTTTTCAAATGTTGGATCTTCATAGTGATCTAGCCAGGCTTCTGCTCCAGATGTGAAATCTACAATAATAAATTATTTACTAGTCGATTTAAGGCAAAAACAAATATAAAATACTGTTGAGGTGAGCTGCAATTCCATTGAGCTCAACATATTTCAAAAAATCTTCCTTTACTGGCGCGCCTGCTTTATTGTACCACTCAATCCAGTAATATTTCAACTCCTCCGGATCTCGGCTGTTTATAAATACTTCTGTGAGCTCAGGTTCCAGCTGAAGGTCACATTTTGTTGTGTCGTTATATGAACAAATCTTAACTTTTCCATAATTGGATTCCATACTAGCAATTGAATTCAGAAGATCTTTAAATGCCGCTTCAGGCAGGACGCGATATCCTAATTTACTCATCTTTTCGAATTGACGGCGTAAATACTCATTTTTAAAGTTTTTAAAATTTACTTTTTGGAGTTCAGTTGCAACGTCCTAAAATTAGAGAAGTAGGTATAGAAAATTTATTTTTATGTTGTTTAATGCAAATACTTTAAAGAATTTCGCATTTTCCGCCGAGATTTTTACTTTCTCCTTCAAATTGAATTCTGTCAAATTGGAGCCATACTTCCAGGCAGCTTCCACTTCTAAATTTTTTCTGACCTTGACACGTTCTTCTATTTCTTTCATAAGATTTTCTCCACTTTCTTCGTCGCAGTCAGTGCATATTGGAGCCTAGAAATTACACATTTTAAAGAGTTCTCTAGTGGTTGAACTATTTTTCTTACCGATGAAATTGACACAATGCACAAAACTAATAGAATAACCCTCATTTTTTTGGAACTTAGAACTAGAATTATGCAAACAAAAACTCTAATGCCAAGAAATCACTTCATAAAGCAGCACAGTTCTTATTGAACGAACGGTGAAGCACTAATCACAAAGAAATACTCTCACTTCATCATAGGCTTTTCATACATTATCTCATTTTGTAACCGAAGGTTATCGGTACAATTTCTTTTCAAATCATTTCTGTAAATAATTACATCTAGACTACAAAATACATGCTGCTGATAATGATGATTTTATGGCAGTTATAATTTCGAACTAACGGCATTGACCTTCGAAATTGTTAGTGGTGCAAATAGAGGCGGCAAATTTGAATTCATTTAAACCATAGACATACGAGTACCTAGGTATGTCTATGATTTAAACGATACTTTATTTAATCGAATTTAAACTACCTAAATCCAAACAAGTTTTTCAAATACCAATTTTTATTAAATTAATTAAATTTACAATTAGAGATATTCAATCATTTTTTGGTGTTTTAAACGTTTTAATTATTGTACAAATATTTCGGAATTTGTTTTCCCTTTACTTTTAAACGGTTTCAATCATTTTGCGAACAAAAGCTCAATTCTACTAAACTTTTGTACTGTTTTTAATCTTGAAAATAAACAAAAACAGCTTTTATGCACACAAAATCAATTATGTAATGGCTATTTGTCTTGGGAACAAAGATGTTTTTGGAATTCTAGAAAAAAATTTAAATCAAACATTTTTGTATCAAATGTTAAAACGTGTAAATTTTGGCTCTTGCTTATAAAGCCATTGTACATATTTTTACTCCTTCAATGAAATAAATCACATTGAAGGACTATTTTAAATTTCAAAGAGGTGAAATGAAACTTGATTAGTAATACATTGTTAGACAAGAAATTTGAAAATAAAAATTCTTATGTTCATTTGAGTATACCTGATTTTTTTGATTTTTAATTCATTACAAGTTTTCTACGAAATTTTTTTTTGTACTTTAAAATCTAAATTAAAAATTTTCGAAGGCTTATCATGAATGAATTCGGAAAGGATATTTGAATGACTTGAGTCAACAACAAGAGAAAAAAACAAATCACAAAAGATACATTAGGCAATGCATTCTGATCAATTTCAAGAAGTGACGTGCAGTCAATGTACCACTTAAGATCGCCTTGCTCTACAACCATATCCTTGAGTCATATAATCATCAGATAAGAAAGGCCGCAATTGAAAGGGCCTGATCGATCGCAATCAGCGACAGTAAACGACTTAATTGATTCATGACACTCTCGCAACATATCTTAGCATTCAGCCGGCCGCCAGAGCCGCGAGACAGGTGTTAAGAAAATGAATAAAGCTGATCCATTTGCATCTTATCTATGGTGATCTTATCGACATGCCAATAACAAGTCCATTTGAGAAACTCTTGTCACTTTTTCTGCTCGTTTTACATACTAATTTCAACTTCAATTGTTAGTCCATAACAAGACAAACAAAACAATTATGATTTAATAGATTTTTCGGGCATTCAGTCTCGTGGCAAATAAAGTCTTTCAAGATCTGTTTAAACT
>JANSTS010000539.1:19873-30102 GCA_026546915.1 Sylvicola fuscatus
CCCCCCACCCACACGCCGGGCGGCGGTTTCATCCCCGAGACAGCGTCTCCTATTGTTTGTTGTTGCGTTATGAATATATTTGCCATGAATACGGCGGTTCTGGTTCGTGATGGAAGGTGGGGGTGGCTGAAGAAGGTGATGAAGTTTTATTGGGATGGCGCGCGAAAAAGCATCATTTTCGTGTCGTTTTTTTTTTCTTTTATTGTTTTGACGGTGCGCTTCGTCGTCGCCGTCGTCGTCGTCTTATGACTGGAGAACGTACGTAGACGATGTCTGTGTGGCACGCGGTTTTACATGTGTATACATATCAAAGTACATGAGACAGTAGGCGCTTCCTTCCCGTTGTGGAATATGAAATTAAATGGTCTTGTTTATTGGATGAGTTTTGTGAAGCTCAAGACATCAGATTAGATGGCACAGAAGCGCGACGGGGAAATGTATTCATGTCGTTTGAAGTTGTGGCTTCAAGGGATTTTCAATTCACTAAACGAGTGCGGTGTGGATATGCGAATTGAGGTGTCGCCTTTAAGAAGCTGCCACCAAATTGTGCCATTGCCCAAGGGTGAGTTGAACTTTTGAATTCTCGCAGTCGAGTGTCAACATTGATGTGCTGCTGATGCGTTGATCTAATAAATTGGCCGCGTAAACGGTTATTGTTATGTAAATGAAGACATTCTTCTTATATTTATATATATGTACTTTTTTTATTAAATTGAAACATCTATTCAGAAGACTGCGTATTTATAAAGTCAAAACAATCATTTGGGCTTTTCATGCAAAGCCTCTTATTTTCTGCAATATTTTGTCATTCTTCCGGTCGCCCGTCCAAAATGAGATGTGCCATGTCACATCATTCGCTGTGGACAATTTTTTTCTGTTTGGCCTCTCCGCCCCTGTCCGAAAACGTATGCTGCCAAACGTACATACATATGTGCGTGCGTGTGAGTAAACATGATGCTAGAAAATGAAATTTATGAAAGTGACATGAATTTAAAGTGGAGATTTGAATTGAATTCAAAGGCACAGCATGACGAAAATGAAACAAGACGACTGAAGGGAAGACAACGACGCAAAGTCAGAAAAGAAAATGTGAAGAAAAAAAAAACTATTTCAACGTTATAAATTGGTGTAATATGAGATTCTGTGTCGAAGAACAGCATATAATGCGACTTACCAGTTCGTGAGAGTACATAAAAATTTAAAACAAATGACTGAAGCTTTTCTCTGGGGGTCGACCATTACAAATTGTTGTTCAAAATCATTGTGACAAAAGTCGTAAGCTGCGTGTGGCGCATGTTTTTAAATTTTTATTATGCACTTAAACGGCGAGGCGGACCGCGTGGAATGGATGCATGAGCTGAGCTTTGGTGGGGCTTTGCTGAATCGTTTGGCAGAATTTAAAATGAAGCGAAAAGTGTTTTCTTTTTGTTTGCGAAATATGTCTTAATAGAAAATGCTGTGCGAGGATTTATTTTGGGATTGGTTCTTGAAGATGTGATGGGCATTTCAAGGAGTCATAAAATTATCGTTTGTTTGAGGATTGATTCTGGTGAGGATGTCCAAGAAGTGGATTTACTGTTTTTGGATAATTTTTGGACTACATTTAATAAAGATTTATGTTATGAACAAAATACATAAATTTTCTTTTCTTGGCATTGCTGCAACTATGTTTGGAATTGTTTTGTAAATGAAATTGTCTTAAAGCTTTGTTGTCATAATTGTGCTTAAAAGTTTAAATAAAATTGACCAAAATCAAATTAAAGAATTGAACATTTCGGTTGCATTAAAAGGTTGTAAAAGCTTAGCTAAATCGACTGAAAGTAATGCGATAACAAAATATGCCTTGAGCACTTGACTGAAGCTTATAAACCATAAAGCGAAGCACATCAAAAATGCTGATGCCTGATACACACTCCAGTGGCTAGTATTTTCTCAGCTAAGCTATGAAATCATTTCCAGTGTCGCCTGTCGAGTGAATGTCGGAAAATTATGCTGTATCAAGTTGTCAAAAAATCTGGCGTCCAAGCTTTGACCAAACTATTTGCCAGTATGTTGTCCCCAAGCGCACACAAGCCCGGCACACAAGACTTGGAGAATTTTCACAATTTACAATTTTCCCACCCCATTGCGAAGTCCGTTCATCCCATTACTTAAATCTCTGCCCCCTCTTAGCACACATATGAACAAAGATATGGCCCAAAACACTCATACAAGCGGATGGCACACATCTAATGTATGCACTGAATGGACCGAGGGTGAGCGCATGTAAATTGCGTACAGCTTGGAGCTTAAGAAAATTCACAAGCTTTTATGACCGCGCGCGTTTGTATATCTACCACACATATACGCGTGAAAGGCGACTATATTTGAATTTTGTGCACATGGCTTAGTGTGTCGGACACACACGTCTTCGTGCGAGGGCCAAGCACGCCAGCAGGACGCAAAGAGTCCAGCTATGTATAGGGCCAGAAGGGGAGCGAATTCTATATTGAAATGTGTATATCACCTCAGGATCCAATCAAATTTCGTATGTAGATATTCAAATATATTCAAAATATAAAGTCGCCAAAGTCCGGCAAATGTTGTACGCATAGCAAAGTAAAGCAGCACAGCTTCCAGATTAATGTGGGCAAGACAGGGTAAGGCGGATACATGTAGGTATAGTGAGGCTATGTATAGTCGGTGGAAATGGATGTACATGTAGATACAATATAAAGTCTTTATATTTATATATGTATATATTAGGAGAGATGCGGACACATGGTGTATGCTGTTGGGCATATATAGATAAAGTAAGTGTATGGAAGTGCCCGGGCAGGCAAATCGATACCCTGGAGATTCTTCCAACCGACTCCGTACCACTGGAGAGTCTGATGTTGTGGGCCCACACCACGGCATCGTCCTTACCGCCAGCACTACATAATATGTGTGAGCTTGGGCAATTCGAGGGGTGGTGGTGGTATACTAGGGTGGATTGGGTGTGAGGTGGAATAAAATAGACAGTAAATGTATAGTCGCAAACTATATAATAGAATTCCGAGTGCTTGCTGTACCATCTTTGCCTATATATAGTAATATGATGTACATGTGTACACCTAGATTGGTATACAGAATAGTGGATTCTTCAGCAGGTGGGTGCGGGCATTGGGGGGTGGCGGTGGTGGTGGTGGTGTAGCTTTTTTGTTGTCATTCATTCGACCCGCGCCTCCACCAGCGTAAGTGTTACACATCGGAAACATTTTCTTATCATATCTGCCCTACAACTAAACCACCCTCACCCTCACTAACGATGCACAACGTGGGGGGGGGGGGTGTTTAAGCTCTCGTCATCTCCGCTCTACAATTTGAAATACGTGTATGCGGACACACGAGTGGAACTCAATCCGGTATGCATATGAGATAAAGCACACGTACCTAAACACGCCACTATAATCAAATGTATTCATATACGGGTATGCGTACATTAACGAAATCGTATTCATATGTAGTGCTGCTTGTGTATCAGCATATAGGACAACTGTAGGTATACTGAGAGAGACGGTGTTGTATAATGTTTTGAGAAGATAGAAATCCCCAAGAACACTTGCCATATATGCAAATGGAGATAAACATGATATTTTCTATTTCATACGAAAACCGGATGTCGCTTAGATAAACGAACGAGGGTTGTAGGAAATGACCTGGTGTGGGGTGGTGATGTTTGGGCATTGGCAAATGAATCAATTTTTATGGACGGATGTTAAGTGAAAATTGTGTTACGGATACGGTTTCTAGAGTTACTACATGTACGTGAAAAGTTGAAAGAGAATTTCGAACTTAAAGGGACATGTGAGTTTTCCCTTGGACTTTGCAACGAATTTTTCTACAATTTTTGAGTAGCTGTTTCGTTCATTTTCATTGAGAATAAGGTTTTATATCAAATTTTTCTTTAAGAGAATCTTAATAAGATTCATTACTCCTACTTGTTAATATATATTTTTTGGAATCTTTAAGATTTATTTATTCAAATGAATTTTAATGCAGAAATTTTACCAATTCTAATGCGAAAAATTCTCAATAAACTCAAAAACTAATCCATTAATTTTGCTGAAAATTTCACATTTATTGACTAAATTTACAACATCAGATAATAACAAAGAAGTGATAAATATCAAAAGAACTAGGATAAAAATCAGAATAATTTTGTAAATCTTTGTTTCTTTATCATTTGATGGATTTGGATTAATTTTGATTAAAGTGGTTAACTGTTAAACTGTGTGATGAAACAATTATAGTTTAAATTGTAAATGTAAAGAAAAAGTATATTTATTTGTAAGCATTAAAGTTTTTCTATAATTTAACGTTTATGTTTTCTTTCAATTTTTTAAGACGTAGACAAAATTTTCAATTTCCAAAATGACAAGTTTACAAAGATAAAAACCATCAGAGAAACATTTGTAAAATAAACTTCATCCATATCCTTGGCAACGCTCACAAAGACGCATGACAATGAGTTTAAAAATCGATGGGTCATTGTAAGAGTCTTTCACAATTCCCACCCCCTGCGACGCCGGCCATATCATAGAAATATTTAATGCATGCCATGTGACACTTAAGTCCGCACCACACAAAGCGTCCACCACTCCTGAGTCCTGACTAAGCTCCTGCCACATAACGAGTTTATATTCAAATTCACATCTTATGGCCATGCTGAAAATTTCATTTAAATATTCGGCATGGCAGCGTGTGCAAAATATCGCCTCGCAGCAAGAGAATATACAGAAACGCTCGCCTGGCACACACAACTGGTCATCCTCTGGTCCAGTCCAAGATCGATAAAATACCACCCCTCACTCCAAATTTGCGCTATTTCGTTTCCCCTAGCGTCGTTGTATATTCCTGCTCGTCCACCGCCGGCCACCACCACCACCTGCTACTGCCGCTTCTCCTGCTCCGTCTCCATCTCATGAGGCTGTTTCCAGTTTTATTTTGTTTTCAGTTACACGATGCCGTACGTTACTTTCTTGTGTATTCGCATCCCGCATTTATATACGCTGCATGTATATTTTATATTCTCTATATGTACGCACCAACGGCGGCCTCTCCAGCGTGCACCCTTTCCCATGAGCGCGCTTTTTCGCTTTTCCCTGCGTTTATACATGTACATTCTTCCGCCTCCCTTTGACCCCCCCACCCTAATGTGTATGTTCCAAGTAAACGCACAAGATATGACGTTGTGGGTGGACATTCGCTCGATTTCTTCTCGCACCACCCCCTCCCACCCACGCCGTTTATATATGCGTGTTCGCCAAGCATTCAGCCCCCGCACTCATTTCCTTGCCACCATTCCACTAAACCGCTGACCCCAGCCCATTTAATGCTTTTGAATTATTTGAGTATCAGAAGGCCAGCCCCACTCGCTCTATGAAAAAAAAATACGCAAAAATACAAAATAAGTGGGTGGTGGGGTGGCGCCAGTAGGATGACGCACAAAGAGGACAGAAAAAGTGTGTGTGTGTGTGTGTGTGTGTGTATGGTCGTGGAAGCGTACAGAAAATAACCGGAGGAATTCTAAGCACGTGCTCCCGTAATGAGATAAGCCATGGTGCCGATCGGGTTTTCAAGTAATCGACTTGAGTTGGAGATTGTAATTGGACAAGTTTTTGCCACATGTAATCAGCTAAGAGGATTTCTTAGCTGCATGTCTCCAATGTAATCGTGTACTCTCTGCGTAAGATCGGCGCGATTCCTTCTCGCATTCCCACATCCCGTCAAGATGGTATTGAAAAGCTCTAGGCTAGGGAAACTTTATGCCATCCGCCACATCGATAAAGTCCATAGCACAATTTTACAATAAATTATCCTTGTTTGCTTTCTGGCCTGTCGAATTGGGCGCTTGAGTGGCTCAAAAAAACAAAAAAAAACAAACAACTTAACTTCGCCCGCCAATTTGTTATGTGTGGTGGTCTTGTGCAGACGATCAAATCTAATACTTTTCGGTAATCAGAAGTTGACATAATGTTATGGTTAAATCATCCTTTCATCCATTTCGGGGGATATAAAGCAGGCCTTCACAAGAGTCCTTAATCGCCAGCGTGCATGGTAATGCCAATTTGTGAAGACGCGCTTCTCTCCACTTAAGTGAGCACACAATTTAAACAGAGCAGAAGAAAAAAATGATACGGACATTTTGCTGAGACGCTGATCCTCTGCGTGCGGATAGCTCGAAACAAGCGTCTTAATATCGTGTATAGTGGAATAGTGGAGTGGTAAGATCCAGTGGCAGCGGCAGCAACGCACTTATTCGTCCATCCACTTCGATGTTCGTGAGCAAATTAGGAAGATAATTTGCAGATTTACCCATTGTGTCAGCTATATTGATGTGTCCCCGTTTAAATAATGTCACCATCGTTACATTTGAGGCGTATCGCGCCTGTTATCGCCACCGCCGCGTCTAATCTATTCCGTTTCACTGAATCACACAACAGTTTTCAGCTTTGAATTTTAAATTTTTCGCATCGCTTGTGCGGCTAATACGAAAATTGTCGCATCCTATTTACTGACGCCTTAGCCCACCAGTATTTTAACTAGTTAGGCTGGATGTTATAAAGTTATCATCATGCATCCAACACGCATAAACCAGGAGAAAGAGATCCATTTTAATTATTATTTACCAAATGGTGGTAAAGTAAATTGTGTACAGTTGGTTTAATCGTGTGAGCACGATAAAGTTGAAGAATGTTCAACGTAGGCTGTAAGTGGCTGCTTAAAGGTGCCATTTTGCAGCAAGAAGCGACGCTGGTCTGAGGGTGAGAGGACACCATGGGGGATATCAATTCGGTGATATTATGTGGAAAATCATTTGAAAGTGATCCATAAAGTTTATCCGTGTTGTTGATTGCGGGATTGTAGACATAGGACGCAGCAATAAATGTTCATTTACTCGCACTTAATTCATTTGAAGTAACTAGACGAACATCAAAGTGCCGCCATTAAGCGGAATCCATTGATGGCGTTAATTTGTTAGGAAAATAGCAGCAAATTTCAAGAAACAAACAAATCGTTCAAATAAATAAATTAAAGTTTTATGTTTTATTCAAGAATCTTCTTCAAATCGAACAATTCGATTGCATATCCTTAAACCTTGCGATGATAAAAATCAATCGATGAATTTAATTGCCTGAACAATAAACTTATACGAAGAGAAACAGTTTACGAGGTCAAGTGGGGAGATAAGATGGAGGTGGTGGCATTGGCACTGAGAAAAGGGCCGCATATCAAAAGCGTCACGTTTATAGGTCAGCTTTAAAAGTAGACCTTAAAATACAACAGGAAGGAAGTTGCAGAATAAGAGTCTAGACGAAGGACGCACCGAGCCACCCAAAAAAGGATACTCGCACGAAAAAGGGATGCAACTTAGGCCGAATGCAGATGATTTGTTTCAAACCTTTTTGCTGTATATAGTCGGCCGACCTACAAAGATTGCTATAGAGGAGAGGTATGTGTATATGATGGTGATGGTGGGCATCAGGGTCAATGACAGGAAAGGGTGCGCTTCAAAACCCACATATATAGAAAAGAAATATTAAGGACCATAGGGATAATAAGGACGTATTCATAAAAGTCAAGGTTGCGAAAGGGATTGAATGGTGTGAGGCTTTGCTGAAATATCAATTGACGCGTCAGTCGTCGCCATATCACTTGAAGAGAATTTAAGGTTGATGTAATTAAATGCAGTTTCTTTGAGGAAGTCAGCTGGTTGTTATGAACAAATGAGGCATTTCAGTTGCAAAAACGGACGAGTCCTCTCATGTTTCACATATTACATAAGCTTTTGAGAATTTTATTGGAAACACTGTCAGGCTCATTCTTCAGTTTAAATGTTTGCACTGCCCGCATATTTCCTGTCAACTCATTGTATGCCAAATGGCGTCTTTTCAGTTCGTGCCTTCGCAACAGCGGCTAGAATATGTCGAAAATTGTCATCACCGCAACAGAGAAATATACATTTAACAATCATCCCCCTACCTATGACGGCATCACCCACATTGTCTCTGTTCCTCAACAACATAGCAATGCACATGCCATGGCGAATATGCCTCATATACATAATAAAGTACAGCATCGGCCATGGAACGTCCGAAATTTCCGTCTTTTATCAAACACATGGAAGAGCCCTTTTGTCGCAATCTCCGCACGCTATATACATATATGTACATATTATTATGTCCTGGCGCTTCCACACTGTTGTAATGTACCATCTCTTTTTGGTCCATCCCGAATATTAAAGCTTTTTCCCTATGACCGGTTTTCTTGCAGCCATACCACCCTGCACCTACCCACCCTCCAGCCTCCCTCCCAGCCCTCCCTACCGGCTCTACTGCCGCCCGCATGAGCATATTACACAACATAAGCATATATACATTGAGAAGCTCACACAGAAAACCCCTTTTCTCGCAGAATGTCTGCGTACACATAATCTAAATTTACAAAGCCTACAGATATAAAATATTCGGGCACTACCATACTGAAATGCGTGTACAGCCCATCCCCCAACCCCCCCTGGCCGCACTCACTACATTATATACATATATATATGTAACAGTATGTATATTGCAAACTTAAACAGTGTGCCCATTCCAATTTACTGTCCACCGCCCAGCAGCAGCACCTACACGCAGGACACAGATCAGCACGGTGCTGGGAGGGGTGGTAAGGGACAAGCAGCAGCGGCAGTAACAACAAGAACACGAAAAAAGAAATTCAACTGTATAAGGGATGAAGAAAAAGTGAATTCTAAAAAAAAGAGAAAAAGAGAAAAGAACGGAAGGGCGCAAAAGAAAGTGAAATGGCCACCCACAAAGCTGGCTGAACAACAACAACGACACAAAAAAGTGTGCACGCCACCTACTCATCCAATATACGCACCCATCCCACCACCCCCTAGCCTCCCTATGTAGCCACCCCGCACAGCATTCCCGCACTGCGTCGCGTCGCGTCGCTTTCTATGTATACAAAACGCAGAGAAACGCGTTGCGGGATCTGCAAGAAGGACGCAAGCATAGTTTGAGTTTTACAACGAAAGGGTGACACGCATAATTTACTCGCTCGACGGTCTCTTCGTCCATTCCAGGCTTCAAATAGGACATTCGTGCCAGCTCGCTGTGTATAATGCTGTAGTCTTGTACGTGTTCGGCTGTAGCCCACCACACGCATACTTATATGACGGCGAATAAGATGTGCGACAGCATTAGCTGGTGACGTGGCGGGTGCAAGCGAGACGGCGACACGCAGCACAAAAAGGGGTGAATTGAGGTGTATATTGAAGCTTTGTGTGCGGCGGCGGGCGGAAGGGTGAGAGGGTGTATGCAGATCTGGCCGTGGCAAAGATGCGGAGATGGTCGACGAAGAACGTGTACAGAAATGAATTGAAAAATCGCCAAGTGGGATGAGATGAAGATTTGGTGTGTAAAGCTTTTTGGTGGACATGAGAGTCTTTATATGTATGCATAGAGGGCAATGACGAAAGCATAGCTGTAATGGGTGGCTGGTGTGAGAAATGAAGTCCTGCAGAAGTGCAAAGCGAGTCGAGTGTGAGATGAGTGAGTACGGGAAGAGCAGGCCGAATGTATTATATATAGGCAAAGAATAACAAGAGCAAGAATTGGTGAAATATAAGTGAAAGTATACGTGGCAAAAGCGACAGTATGAGAGTAAAAGGGGTTTTCAGAGCTTTAAATTAGGGGCTAAGGAGATGTAGCAGCTGGCCGGGACGTAAAGAGTCCGTGTGTATTTATACATTTATTTTCGTCTTTTTTTTTTGCGTATATTTTATTTTACAGAAGCGTTGTGCTGTGTGCAGATATATTTTATGTATACGACTGGTGGTGTGGTGGTAAATGTTAATGTTGTATTCTAGGGGGAGGGGCGGGGGATAATGTTTGCTATACGTATATATACAGGAGTTGTAGAAAACTTTAAGATATTATGATTCCGATGGTGGTCCAGCATAGGGGACATTCCGTTTTAATGTATAATACATTCATTCTATAGTGAACGAGTGTCGCTATGTGTGTGAATGAATGTGTTTCAATCGGCGATTGAAGGAGCGATATACTTGAATCGAAAAGTTCATATATGCTCACTGAAATTGGCTGGAACTTTAAAAGAATTACGAGCTTTGAAAGTTTCAATCATTTGATCCAATTCAATGTACGGATTTAATATTGATGACCGTTTTATGAGTATTG
>JANSTS010000550.1:12371-23531 GCA_026546915.1 Sylvicola fuscatus
TTGAAATAAAGTGAATAATTGAATGCGTTGTATGAAATGGTGCCTATACTAAATGAAAAGAACTTAAAGTTCACATTCAACGCAATCTATTGCTCTCTTTTTGATATGTTCTTGAGTACTGTGGGGCAAGTGCATTGCATACCTTTTATTACTTTATAACAAAAGTGAAAAGTGAGTTCAAAAGCTTCAAGAAAAAAACCAATTGCTAAAAGACGACGAATTGAGATTTCGATATTCAATATTTTAGAAATTTATTTATTATTTGAAACTTAAGATAAAGAAGTAGCTGTGAGAAAGTATGGCAAAATAATTTCAAAGTTATGAAATAAATGTTGTCACTTCAAATACGTTTTTAGGGATTTGGAATTGAAATATCTTTCGAATTGATAATAAAGCTGTTACACCGAATCATGATGAAGAATGAGATTGCTTTTTAAGTTAGTGGCAGTATAACAATTGCGAGTGAATTTTCAGATGAAAAATGACAGAGCAAATCTTTTACAACAATAATTTCAGCAATTGAACTGCATAGTCGTATATGTAAAATATTAATTTTCAAATTACAATATAATGCAATGAAAACGAACATTTCAACAAAAATATGAATTACAATTAATTACATATTCATACATAAATTAGAGGAAATTGAATGGAAACCGAAATTGCATTTAATTTAGAAATTTGTTTGTTCACGTTCCTAAATCATCATAGATGAAGAATGGGGGATGTTTTGAATTGAGCTCTTGATTTTATATTCAATCTCATTCCAAATACTGAATTATTCTTTCATTTATATTCTTTAAATAAGGTAATTTTTAAGTAAATATAATGTAATAACAAATCTTTTTAAATGGAATTAATCATATATTTTAATGGACAAGAATTTAATTAAAATTACAATGAACTTAAATCAAAGAATTGATAAATTTGGCTCAACGAGTACGTGACTTCTTCCTCGACCCTAAAAATCACGTAGACTCGATTTAGGCGTATGGTAACGCAGACAATAAGGAACATCCTTCGTGGGGAACATTTACATTTGGAAGTTATCTGGAGAGAACATGGATTTGCATTGATTTTTACTCACTTTCTTATGTTCCTACCAGACTTCGGATTGTCGTTTGATACGCCTGTGATATTGTGGCTGAGCACAAAGTACTCACTAATAATTGCTTAATAATCCACAGCTGTGGCCCGCAAGCAATTACAAAAACATACTATTATGTTGCACGCAAACATCAATTCATTATTAATTTATGTTGAGCTGTATCACGCCAAAGACACGCGCCTCACCTCCTCCCATTGACAACAGTTCGTGCCATATTACAAGATTGGTAATTCGATTTTCACAATAACATTTACTTTAATAGTTGTTTCCTTGGATCTATTTCACTGGAGGGAAATTGTTTGGTGTACCATATGATTTTTAATTCATATACATACATACCAACCGATTCTGTTTCTTTTTTTATGGATAACAAGTTGTCAATGCAAATGTAATCTTATATTAAGCTTTGAAAAAAAAATTAATGAAGAAACTGGTCTTGTAAGAATAATTGAACAAAATGATTTCATGTTCAAGTATTAGAACAACTTAAAAAAAATCGAAATTTTTTGTATATGAAATATTTATTTAATTCTCCATGCCGCGTGATTCTATATTGAGCAATCGAGATTTAATAATAACATTCCAAGTGGAAATAAGTGAAAGCTTTTTGTAAAATTCATAATTTCATCGACAGCTTGAAAGAGACAGTCCGAAAGAGATAAATACGTGGCAAATCTTATTTTCTTAACGATTGTTGTCGAAGTGAAAATCACCGTATTCAAGTCAGACAACATTTATGAGAATACAATGAATTTAAATGAACATCTTGAATGTTCTTTAAACTTGTCCTCATTTATTAAAGCTGATTTTCATCGTTCGTGAGTTTTGCAGCATTTTTTCCAATCAAATATTTACACGGTAAATCGATTTACATTAAGATACGACTACGTCTCAGTCTTTAGATTTTGTATTCTCCTCCACGAGAAACAAATGGAAGGATATTGAATTTGATGACATCATTTATGTAGAATTTAAATATGTGTTAATACTCGACTGGCATTTTCCAAATTGCATATATACTTTCAACAGAATTACCCGAAGCACCAACATCAGCCGAATGCTGTAGAGAGTTGAGGATTCTGCAAGTCAACCGAAAGTGATTGAAGTTTGCAGTGGGGATGTAAAACCGCAATCTCGGGGCCAAATCTTTGGCGCAGTTTTGCAAATAAAATCGAAAACTTACAGCTAAGAGCATCCCAAAAAAGTGTTGCGATGAATTGGTGAGCAAATATAAAAGTTAACGCTGTACGTGCGTTCGCTGCGCCATTTCTTATCCGAATCCTAGCGACTTAATCTGTGTGCTTATCTCTCAATCCTATCCAATAACAGTGTCACACCAAAGTGAGGGGGTTAATTCGATACAATGCCATACGCTAAATGTAAGTTCGGATAAACTATTTGTGGAGGGATCTCTGAATAGGGTTTGCAGCATATTCTTTTCGACGCGACGACATCTCCAAGTGCTGCAATTTAGGGCAGAAATACGCCAGCTTTATTCCTTGAGAATTGAGACGACGACATACATTTGATGGTGCGCTCACTTTAATGCAGCCTTTATGTTTGTCAGTACGATTATATCACATTGTAGAGGGTGAATAGCCGATTTTGAGGGTGGCGATTGTTTTCGATGAAAGGGTTGCTCTTAAGTGAATAATTTAAGATAATATTGTTTTAGGGTGGGGATGGGGATTCGTCTTATCTGACATATTAAATAATTTCGCGTTATTAAATGCGATTCTTGACAAATAATTACTCAAAAGTAATCATGTCTTTGTGATGCATTTAAAGGAAAGCTTTTAAAGCATGATAATACGATTTTCATTTTAATTTATTCACTGAACATAGGATGAAAATTTTAACATTAACATTAATAAATACAGACTAATCCTTTTATGCATTATGTTTTGTATTTAATAGAATTATATTTATTTAGTAAAATATTGTAAGAACCATCTCCAACAACTTCTTACAGTGAGAGCTTTACTTCTCTCCATTAAGAAATCTGAAATAAAATCGGATTAAATCAAAATTGCAAATCCTTAGCTAACATATTACTTTTAGCCTTCATCACCGATTTTATTTACATTTAAATTTAAAGTTACCAACAGTTCATCAATGCGAAGCATAACAAAACAATAAAATTCAACCATAAACATACTGCTTGTATATTTATTGAATTAACCATAGCATAAGTTATTTAACACAATGTTGCAGTGCAATTCAGGCGAACTCATGGGAGAACAAAATTTCCCTAAACTTCCTTGAAATTACAACAGATGCAACTAACAGAAACTTTTCCCGCATATAACAACAAGCAAAGACATTAAACCTGCAGCAGTGCAAGCCGAACTCACCTTTGTACATTTTAGCGGACTTAATCAACCTAAGTATTAAGCTATCCACCGGGAGTGGTCCATAAAATCTGAATAATCGTCTAGACTCTTAACGTCTAGACCATTTTGTCTTCGGCTAAACAATGCATTCAAGTAACATGACGTATGCCCAAGCGTTGCTGAGTGCAACGTGACAATACGCTAAGATGCCAGCAGTACACGGAAGGAAATTCCTGCATGTCTGAACGAGACTGGCGAGAGCAGTTCCGGCCATTGCACGGAGAACGATGAAAACCAGCTAAATTATGTTATTCTTTAACGAGTATGTATTCTACTGACATCTTAGACAGTTTTACTAAGTTAAGTTCTTCAAGTTTATGCTGTTGTTTTCGCAAACTTGTACCCGCTCTATATGATTTAATTTAATGATATTTGCATTGAGCATGCATGCAATGAGCGGCAGCAGTCGCATAAACAACATCAATTTGCATAATGCCAAGCTCAACTAGTTTTGACTAATTGACCTGAACCATTATGATGATCATAATGTAATGTGTTATGTGACTGACTTTGTCATTACACATATCTTAAAGAGAGTGGGGCAATAGCGAAGCGGCAGCAAGTGCTCCACACGGAATGGCGACCGTGATAATGAATTTTGTAGAATAAGCTTCGATTAAACTTGTCGCACTAGTTCTTTGTGCTTTTTGTTTCAAGTGCAATTGCGTTTTCCAATTTAATCCAAGACATTATGCATTCAGACTTCAGTAATTTTCTGTCTCCCCGCACATCGCCCCCTACTCCCCCACCCACTTAGATTGCAGTGAACAATGGCGCTTCATTCGGAGCTTGGTGTAAGTTATGCAACGAATCGGGTGGAAATAACTTATCCGTATCACGATTCGACTGGATGCTGGGTATGGCAAGTTGCAAAGCAAACTTTGTGTATCGCACTTTCGTCCCATATGCTGGATGTAATTTTGCGCTTCGAGATATACTTGAAGCTCACTTTATGATGCGCCATGCATGTCTATATATACATGTTTAGAGATTGTAATTTGGTGTCTCTTGTTTCGTAAAATTTATGTAAAGATAAGGAAGGAAACTTTGGGAATTTAGTACGCTCGCAGTAAACTATTAGAAATTAGAAGATTGGAAGTGTTTATGAAGACGTTTTCACATCAGTGGGGACCGACTTCAAGTAATTTTGTCTTGAAAATAATTTACTTTATCAACTAGAAAATAAATGTTAATTTTGTGTGGCAAACAATGATTTAACTTTTTAAGAAGTTTTTTATTACCTATAATTGTTTGCAGTTACTTAACCTTCATCATTTCAATTTTTCCTAAATATGCAGATATTTTAAGTGTATTACCTTGTCGATTCTTTCCCCTAAGAAATTCAATTCACGTAATTTATTTTCAATCAATATTTTCTTCAACAAAGAGTCACGCATTTTACGCTTTTATTATATATGGTATACAATAAATTCTATATTTCAATTTTCGTTTTATTCATTTTGCGCGCGTCGGAGAATTTCTATTCATGCGTGCTTAAATAAATTAGTTGAAATCTGTTATTTCAATCAATTTATCAATTTAATGATTGTCATAAATTTAAATATTAAATCATTAATTTCTTGACTAAGACATGACCGAATTAAAGTGAAAAATAAATTTGTAAAATCATTTACCAAGCACGAGTAAATCAAGACGATAGTATCATAAAAACTACGTGATGCTAAGCATTTTGCAGAAAACGTTTGATGGTATAAAAAAACATCACACCTAAGACGAATTATGTAAGACATAAATGAAAATCTTTATTGCTCTGTTCAAAAAGTAAACGGCGAAAGTTACACATCTTAATCTTGCTACTTGATGAGTATAATTATACGCAAATTAAAATACACTTAGCACATAAAATGGCAAAGAATCTAACCAGAGATGCGGTTTTGTGGTGAAGGCGGATAAAAATGTTCTTCAAATGTGTTGAATGGTTAGAAATTTTCATTGACAGTAAGGAAATAATTACTTAAACCACAAGACGAGATGGGTAACAAGATTATTATTCTTGTATTTCAAACAGAAATTAATTTTTATTAAGTATATGAAATAGTGACTCGTTAAACGTGAAAAGTTTTAACCCTAAGTGGTACAATATAATTGCAGTTTTAGCGTTTTATATTTACTTTTAATTGCTTTTGATGCTATAAAATCCCACAAAAATGTTAACATAAAAGTGATTAATGTTAAGTATGTCAAAGCTCATCGCAGAAAAACGTAAAAGCAATTAAAAGCTTTTCTGCTTGGTGGTCAAAAAACGACTACAACGTCACCTTCCTGAACCGTTTATTAACGACATGTGAACATATTAAACCAAATTTCAAAATTGCATTTTTCAATTTAATCACAAAGCATAATTTTGGCAGCATAATGAAAAGTGTACCGCCAACTGTTTAATTAAATCTAAAACAACGTAACCGACGCGTTTTGAAAACGATGCAATTACCTGCGCTCGTTCGAGGGTATGTCATGATTGAAATGCAACATAAATTTTGAATAGCATAAGCGCTGCGGTGGAGTAGAAGTTCACAGGAAAAGCATAATTGGCTCTGTGCGCCTGAGAGCTTCCTATGTTTTGAGTGTATATAACTATTGGAATAATTAATGTGGTCGGATTTATTGTGTAAGGACTGAAATTACAGTGCCACAAGGACCACTTTTGTTATGAAATTTGTTTATCATTAGTTTATATGGTGTGATTATAAGGGATTAGTTAACAATCGGGCCAATTGAATAACTATATGGAGAATAATTGTTTACGGGGGATTAAATTAGGAGCTAAGTGCTAACCATCATATATTTGAAAGTAACTATTGAAGTTTTAATTGGAATTTGACTATAAGTGGATTAATGTAATAAAATCATAATTAGCGAAGAATAAAATAAATCCTTCAGCCCAAACAAGTATTTTTTTGGATTAAACCTTTGGTAATCACAATTGACCAACCAGCAACATTTTTTTATGTAAACAATTTACAATACCACAATAAATTTAATCCGTGAGCATCCCCTAAACTCTCCCTTATCATTTTCCCTCATAAAAGCGAAGCACTCAGACTTATTTTATGGTGCAGTTTTGCAAGTCAATTTTGTCCACGACAAAGCCCGCCCAAGCTCATCCCTTTGCACCCAATCCATGAATTATACCCAGTACCCACATTGGAAGCAACAGCGTCTTTCGCGTATAAAATATAAATCAACAAAATGGGCTGTAATAAAATTATTGATATTCGGCGTGCCTAAAATTTAACGGCATTCGCCCATCAAATGGCGAGAAAATGTGCGCTGCCCACTGTTTTCTATTAAGCCGCAGAATTGTTAGTCCATAAAAGTATCGGCATCCGGCGGAGCAACAGGTCCGCCATCGCCATCGCCATCGTCAATTATTATTGTACTTATATTTTGTGAAATTGTGTGCTGTAGTGCGAAAATGGAACTGCCACAAGAAGTGTTGCTTTATGGGGCGGTGTATTAAGAAAATCGCATAACAAAACAATAAATAAATATGTAGGACAAGCCACGAGTATGTAGATGTTTATCGAGACTGTGAGCTTTTTATTGTTTATGAGCTTCAATGCAAACGAACCCACACTCGCATCCATCCACATTTATTTCATCCATTCCGAAGTCGAGAGAATGTTCGTGTTAATGGGGTGCCACCACCCACCCACCACATTAACCAATCATATTTACATATTTAAATGCAGTTTTAAAAGCGACACTCACGGAACTGCTCAGATGCCAGTAAATGGAATAACAATTATATTCAAATTTCTCCTTTTCATGTGGTCACATATTTGCATGTTTAATTGTAATTTATGCGGCCTTTGTACGGCGAACAACTTCAGAAAAGCTTTAACCTCAGTCCTTTCTTGAGAAAGTATAATTTTACTTAATTGCCAAATGTTAATTAGCATATAAATGAATTTTATTAGCAAAGATTGTGTTGCTTCTTGTTCTATTTGACTTAGAAAACCGTAGATTTTCGGTGGCATCTTATTAAATTTCTATACTAATTATTTAGCTGTAGGTGTGACTTTATCAAGGACAGATCAAAAAATGTTCACGAATAGAAACCAATCATTGAATTCATTAAGTTATGGATCAGGTTCTAATGACTTACAGACACGCCCTTTTGTTCGGAAAATTAATGAAGGATCCTTTCCAATTCCCTGTGATTTCATATACAGTAAATGAGGTCAAGAAGAATATTCAACAAATGATAATTAATGAGCTTTGATAGCAAGAGGGGTGATTGCAGTAAAATGAATGATTGTCATAAAGCTTTCAAAGTAAATGACTCAATTTATTGCAAATTCACAATATGTTTTAAACTAATTGAAATTAAAGCTGCAGCTTTAATAAATGACAATTATGGACAATTTCGGATGAGAAAAATTTCATCCGTGTAAATCCACTCAACTGCGACTGTGTCACAACATACCTTGCCACTGGATTTCTTTTTTCCTTATTTTTCCAACTATCATTCACCGTAAAAGTCATGTCACATAAAGTATCTACTTTTAATTTCCTCATCTGGAAAAAATCCCTTTAAATGACTTCCATGCCAACCGATCGCCAACCAAATCCTTTGGCATTACGTTGAAGAAAAAAACTCAACGTTTGCACGACTTCTGTTTAATATAATTTGAGAAAAGTCTGCAGAATCCTTTTGCATTTCCGGCATTTACATATGCCATATAGGACAATGGGAGTTCGTGCGAGTTTTCCCATAGAAATGTTGTACGTTGAAAACAGCTGCATGTGGTTTGTGGCCATGAAAATTGCTCCATAAATCGCAGTTTCAGAATTGATGATCATTGCTTTTCGTGTTTTATTTTACGGCTTCAAGTAGAAATTATGAAATTTATGCTTTATGTGAAATTCAGGTTTTTTATGGCTTTGTGAGGGAGGAAATATCTAAAAATGGAGATGCGGTTCGTGTTTTTTTTTTTGCTATCATAAATCTTGAATCCTATGGCAACATTTTATGTAATTTACAACAAAGGTAATTCTATGTTTATGTTACAACAACTATTTTAATCCTTTATGGATGAAAAAGCACGCGTTTCCTTATTGTTTGTCTTCTCATGTTTAAAGAAAAAACCCTTATCTTTAAAAAGCGTCTCAGACATAAAAGTATTAATTTGTGTTTCAACTCGCCTAATATGGAAGTTCATAAATTTGAAACAAAAATAAAGAGATACACACGTTACAACTTACGCAAAAGTGCTACAGCCAACAAACTCACTTCTAAATGTTAATTAACAAATGTTGTATATAAATTCAAATGAGAAATGCTTCAAAGGATGAAACATTTCTGACACAGAGGAAACAAGCTTTCCGCGTTATTAACTGTTCTTATTTACCCTTATTCAAATTCGGTTAAAACTGTTCCACAACATTCACTGGCAGCCGAAATAAATGTAGGCGAGGGTTGAACGAATTGGTTTTATTTTAATTACAATATTTTTCTTTTTTTGCCCTTTGTACATCTGTAGACATGAGCAAAATGAAATAGGAAAATATTACAGAAAAATTCATCATGTTTCGCAGCCAATAAATACCAAATTAAAATATACTAAAATCTGCTTTTGCCATACTTAACAGACGAGTGCCCCTGAAATGAATAATAGGAAAATTTCCAACCAATAAATCTCATTCTCATGCGAGCAATTTACATCCGATTGAAAATTCAAACTGTTCAACGTCAAGTTCTTCAATCGAGTATCTTTTTTTTGTGTCTGCACAGCAGACGGTAGACCCTCTGCAGAATGATAAAATGATGAACAGGAAATACATTTGTAATCTCCTATAGTCTACCATATACCTTTTTGGGGAATACGTCAAAGTGATCAAACCCACATCAAAGTATGAAGAGGTAAAACCCATGTCCGTTGCATTGAATTGTGTTTTCAGCATAAATAAAATATGTACATGCATATTATATTGGTTATGATTTTAGATCGAAGTTCACTTGTAATATATTCAACAAGTAAAGTGTCTGGCAGGGGAACAAATTGAAAAATATGAACAAGATTCGCTTGTTTTGTGATTTATTTTCTATAAAAAATATTTAATAAGAATTTCAAGTGTGCAAAACTGAATTGAATTGAATTCGAGGGGGATGTTTTATATATGAATTTTTAGTTCTTCTTATCTCAAATAATTCAACTACAGTTGAGTGAGTTTATCAATCTATTCCTTTAACTTAAACTTTCAAACTCCATCAAATAGGTGAAAACAAAATCAACAAAACCGTCCAGGCCATTAAATGCTCACGAAACATCTCCATAAACCCTTATTCATTGACAAACAACTGTTGAGTGTCAGTAATCTGAATTATATCGACATAAAAAGTAATGTATTCAATTTGGATTTCCATTTCAATTTTAAGTATGTAACGTTCCGGCTGATTTAACAACAATTTTCGTATTTAAATGCATTTATTTTAAGTGACATGATCATCCCTTACATCCTTTCACTGACATTTAACACATTTCATGACCAGAATACACAAAACAACCATATTCAAATGTTGTTGACTTTCTTTTTTTGACTCTTGTTTGCTATAAATCATGCATATTTATAAATTGAATCGTAAACCACAAAACTGTGTTCATTTGCACGAAAATTCACGACAGAAGACAAATATTGGTTGTTTATTTCATCGATACACAAACGCCGTTGGCAAAAACTTTGTAAAGTTCTTTACTCACCAAGTATTGTTGTTTGCATTTACTCTTTAAATATAGATTTCCCATTTTATATTATGCAGTGCTTATACCCCGGAAATTCAACCCAATTTGAACAATTATTATGGGTGATACCGCCCAAAGTGGGCGGCATGGCTGTTTGAACAGCCAAACATTTTGTATACTGGAAACGTCAGAGAACAAATGTTGGTGTCCACAATAATTGCAAGCTTAACAAACTTTGCAACTTGGATAGATGCTTGTTAAATTTATATCCTTGACACGACATTCATGGCGAAAAAGTTATCGGAATTTCGGTGGGGGAAAACTATTTAAGATAATTTTCCTTTTTGGACAACTCTGCAAACTTAGCAGAATGAATACATTTATGATTCTGTCTTTCAATACAATATTTCCTATTGCTTCGTTTCTGAATAGAAAAGCGCGTCTTATCTGAACAATATATTGCAGGACATTTTAATGATTATAAATAGTTATTATTATCTTTTCTGGAACAAAGGACACGCATTGACCTTTCCTTTCTTGAATCAGTTAAGTTTTTTATTGAGTATATGAATACATAATAGTCACCGTGATTTAGCATAAAATCCGATTGAGAAGATTTAAATTGCAATATCATCATGAATCAATAGCCTCGCATTTTGGATCTCCATTATTTATGTAGATTATGTTGATTAAATGAAACATTTTGAACTTTGCACAATATTCCGCAAACATCATAAAGAAATATCTAAAATTATTAAAGTGTTTGCAAGGCGAGAAAACTTTAAGATAATTCTTAAAATTAGTTCTTATATCAATCAACCGAGACTCGCGATGTTGAGCTGCCATAATTGTAATTGATCTTGTATTTAATGTAATAAATCATTAATGAATAAACTCATAAGTTTTTATTACGACTTTGGTAATGGCAATAATACTTAATTTCAACAGAAGT
>JANSTS010000561.1:9068-21904 GCA_026546915.1 Sylvicola fuscatus
ATGTATATGCACACGTTTTAATGCGATAAGGTTATGGTAATAAAAAATAAATTACACAAGCCAAAAGTTTGGCATCCGAATAATATTCACGTACGCAACTTTTAGATTAACTGCCACAGCAATTCGCAGTGTGTAGATTTGTGTGAAATTAATTTCAAAGTTGTGCTTTGCACTATGTTCGTTTTGAAAATGATTAACTTTACTTATAGGAACTTTGAATTTTGGTTTGGTTTCTCTTATTTATCTCTGATAACTTGACAAAAAGGTGTTTGTTTTTTTTATGTGAATGAGATGTATACCTTTATAAAATTATCAAGGATACAAAACCGTGATTTCAACCGAGTGAAAACAATTGGTTACAGAATTAGCACATATGGAACAAAGTTTTCTAACATAAATCTAGTTCGTTTTTAGTTGTAGACGGGGCCAAACCACTAAACATTAAATTCTTTAGACTGGGTTGTTTGTAGTCTAATGACGACAAAAAGCTATTATCGTATGAGATTTATGTTGAGGGTATTTTGGTAATTTAAATTTTACAAAACTTTCAACAGGTGATGCTGATAATGACTCCTTTTGCTGCTTTTTTTTAATACAACAATTAACTTGAACTGTATTTTTCTGTCCTTTTTAAACAAACATTTTTCGGAGTCATATACAGTCACAATGTTTTGAAATAATACCAACGACTCGATTAAATGTTATAATTCTGTCACCAACTTGCAACTGCGTCTATAAGGAGTTAAATTTGTTTGTATACGCGAAAAAAACCCAACCCAATTAAATTAAAGTTCAAAGCAAACACAAAATGAGGAAATCTTGAGCTAGCTTAAGAATATATAATAAGATATGCACTTAGGCAGTGTTCCGCTGTTGGTTAGATACACTAAATGTTGTATGCTGGGAGCATTCTGCACACAATGCGTGTCTTTCCATTAAGGGATGTTATTCATAGACTAAATATGGTGTGTGATGGCTGTGTCATCACTTGAGTTCCTCTGTACATATGCGAACAGGCTTTTCCGTTTATTCAAAGTCACATATATGCGGTAAGTGGACATGTACACGACATTGTGTGCGCCGCAATGTAGCCAGATCATTTTTGTGCGTACGTGCATCCTTTTCTTCAAGATGTTTCAATGTGACAGACCTTTCTCTCGCCCCAATTTAACGCCTTCAGATAAACTCCAGAGTGATAATAAATCAATGAAATAATATAATAATCTTCTCCTGGTAATTAAGAACAACTTTTAAAAAATCAGCTCAGCCGATCTCAATTGTTGAATTACTAGACATTTTTGCCACCATTTTTATATATATTGTATTCTTTTGAAAAGAAAATGTCCTTTTTCATTAGCCAGGTAATGTTGTCATGAAAATGTTGTATATTTGTCGCAGCTATTCCCATATGGCTTTGTGGGCTTGAAACAGTTCTTTCACGTTTAATTCAACATTTAGTTAAACGGAGAGATTTCATTTGTTTATCTTAAAGTCCTACATTTGTACAAAATTAGACCGGTTTTAAAGATTCATTGGCCTAAACGGACCTCGCCTATTAGTTAAAAGCCGTCTGCAGATTAATACCCGTGTTTATTCGATCCCTTATCATCCGCTGTGGGATTACCATAACTCAGCACACAACAAGGGTTGACATTTTGTGCGCACACGTTCTTTCGCACTTATGCGTTATGAACCGGGACTAGGGCGCCGCGACGCGACGCGACTTTCTAACGCCTTGTGTCCGTGCTGGGTGGTTGACATCATGAATGTGTCACATGTGAGACAGCAGCTTCATTTGCGCAATAATCAAGGTAACTAAATGCCTTAGGTTATTCCATAAGAGGAAGGATAAATGAACGTTTGCAGCAATTATTCAAAGTGCTTAAGAGTAATTTACTGCAAAATTATGCGCTCAACAAGTTCAAGGGCTCGTTGTTGCGGAAAGGTGAATATTTAGGGAGGCTACGTGATGTAAGTCGGTATTACGTTCTTTAAAAACAAAAATTTTAACTTGACTGGGGTTTGTAAATGTAAATGGAGTTTTTATGTTGTTATGTGGGGCGATTGTTTTTTTTTTTTTTGTACCTAGTCACACGTTAGCACACTCCTTTAAACTTTTAAGATACTTAACATTTCTTTCATTTTTTTAAATATACAATGTTTACTATTTAGCAAAGTATTTTTAAAGGCAATTTTGGACAATGTGAGGTGGTACTTATACGATATATGTGAGATAGACATTTCCTTACACTTTTTTTTTGTGAATTGATATCAATTGAATACATGAGTATTAATTTTGTTCAATGATAAAATGATAAGCTACTGTTCTCAATTTTGTTTGTTTTGTCTATAATATTTTGAGATTAAGATATAATGTGTTTTTAGAAAATGTTAATCGGCATTTATGCATTCTCTTGTGGTTTTTGTTGTGCTAATATCGAACCATTTCTTAGTCATTGTTATTTCAATATTGTCACTTGAGTGTGACCGCTTTTCGATGATTTTTTGTCATTAATATGATTAGGCACATTTATTTTCATGTAAGCGCATATTATGTTCAATTTTCTGTACTTTATACACTTCACATTTGTTGCAGTTCATTGAAGCTTGGTTTATTGTTACAAATGACACGTTTTATGTTTTTTTTTCGAAAATGAAATGTTTTGTAGCATTCTGCATATTCAGCAAATTTAAAAAAAAGTAATTAGTTTTAGTTGGAATGTAAAAGGTTTATGTTTGGTCCCACATAAAGCTCTTAGGTTTTTAATCATGGTGGAACTAATAAAGCTCATTTGCGTGAAATGTTAATGCTAAAATAGTTTTTTTGTTTTAATTAAAAATAATATTAGAATCCTGCTGACACCAGTCATTTTTAATTATTTGTTTAACGTTGAGGGATTTGCTCAATCTCATTATCTATGTTGGGTTTTAACTATTACAAAGTATTTGATATAATCTTCTCTTCCTCCTATAAATAAAAATACATGCGAAAAAAAAATAAAAACAGAATAAAAACACAAAATAATAACAAAAAATTAACAAGTCCCATTTTAAACAATTTCACCTTGCATTTAACCTGCGCCATTTGAATGCTATAGGGAGTGCCGAGGAAAACTATATTTCATTGTTATTGATATGGAATGCATTGCTTTCTGCATTTTGCATATAAACTATGGCCACGTAAAATCGAAACTTTTTTACTTTAAACTTTTCATCGCGCTTTTACACTCATGTACATAAAAAGTGTTAAGAGTCAATTTGTTTCCGAAATAACCTGAAAGGACACATACCTTTTATAAAAAAATGTAACTGTTGGACCATTGTTAATAGTTTCAAATGAAGAGTGAATTTGAATTTTTATTTTGAGACAAAAAGAGGTTAGTTGAATATTTGTACAGCAATAATTAAACAGATGGAACCACTCAATGAAAAAAGATAATTGTAAAATTTAGAATTAAAAAGTGTTGATTAAATTCAATTGCTTATAATAAAGTAGCTCCACTGAAAATTTTTCGTTTAATTGTATTCTACTTTTATTTATTTAATTTTTTGTAAAAGTATCTTGTACATTTTAATTAATACTATTAGCAGATGATTAAAATAGAACTTCGACAATTGTGCTGAAATGTATTATAGTTTCATAAAAAAATCTTTGCCATGATTCATACCTAATAATAAGACTAATAAGAATTAGATTGATTTAATTTTTTATTATTTAATAATAAATTATAATTTATAGACAATGTCTCATAAACTGGTACAAGTGACTTTCAAAATACATGTTCGTTTTCATGTTTACTATCTGTAAACATTTCAGTTTTCAAAGCATATTTTCCCCGTTAAAATCTTAACTCTATTTCGTATTCTGTTCGTTAATATTTTGCTTCTCAAAGTGTTCCAATTTTCGTTGCATTCTTTGGTTATGCTCATGCATTTTCGTTATGTGTGCATTCAGTTTGTCAGTCAGTTGATCCTTATCCATCAGCACCTTAGTCAAGCGATCATTTATAGATTTCAGCTGATCATTTCTTCTTCTTAGACTTGCATTTGTTGTCGTCAACTCTGCGTTGTGCCGCCTTATGTTGTCCATTTCCGATTGTTGTTCTGGCGTGATGCCGAATGAAATCGTACTGAAAATATCGTTATCTGCACTCAGCAATTCTAGTTCAAGGTTTTGCACAGATTCATCATTGTGGCAGATCATTGAGTTTTCCTTAAGATGCACGTTTTCGGCTTTGACTCGTTGCATTTCGGAGTGCAATGCCGATAATTCCCCACGAAGACTGTTTATAGTAGACTTCATTTCGGCAATCTCCCCTTGCAGTAGCTCTATTTTCAATGTCTGTTCCGTGTCACTACTTTTGTTTGCATCATCAGCAGATGTTGAACATTCGGCTGTGGTTGTATCGCCGCTCGGTGGCTCGTATGCACTGGGATTGAAAATACTGGGAATAGCTGCGAACAAGAAGAATTCTGTTGTTATGCATTTTTTAGTTAAATTTAATTGAAAATCAATTTTTACTGTATTACCATCAAGTGATTTAAGTCTTCTTCTATTCGGTCCTGTATTTGTTAAGTTTTTCATCAAGCAGAAACTAAAGTCCGTAGGTGCAAAATGTTGTGAGCATACCAATGAGTTTAGAGACGGCTTCCATTCTGAATCCCGCTGGCAGAATTTAGTCCATTGCTCTTTCACGGCCGGATTTTTAGGAAACTTAAGGAACATCATTGCTTTGTTCTTTCTTGTGAATTCGTTTGTGCAGTTTAATACAGAACAACGCATATTTATGCTATATTATGAAAAAAAGTATTGTTTTAATATAACGTTATTTTTAGCCTTTAATTAACTTACTTAAAAAACAAAACCTCTACTCAAAACTCACAGCAGAGCACCATTCCCTACTCACGTTAGAACTGTACTAAATATGCTTTACAATTTCAACATTAACTCAAAGGGAACATATGAGTCATTATGCGATCATTGTTTACGTTTTATCATCATCATCATTGGTATACTATATATACAATATATACATGCAACCGTTCTAAAAGTGGGGAGAGAATTCAACTCTGCTTGCAAGTCGCTAGAATGGCGCTAATATTTATAACACTGGAGTAAACGTAGGGTAGGGCAAATATATGTATTTTTCATGTCGTAGGCACATACAATATAAAATGTTTTCGGGACTACATACACACATAAATACTAATTTAATTGATGATTATTCTCCATATGTGCACAGCAGTCCATGTGTGTCACAGGATTGCAGCAGTAATTATTATTTGTAGTTATCACGTGCCGTCATACATAAAATTGCAGAAGAATTTTATTTTTAAAAAGGATTTTTTTTACTACCTGAGAACGTACTCAGCATGGTATCCTGATTTGATTGCCGACTAAAATGATCTATGACGCCCTTTGTTGGACAAGATAAAACACCCCTTTTCATTCAGATCAAAAATTACTTTTCAAGGGTTATAGAAAATAAACAGGTGCTGGTGGAAAAATGCGTAATGAGTAAATGTGACATGTGTTTTCACATTTCCAAACCCAAAGATTGTAATTTTGTTGTATGATTAAATTAGGACTTGCATTTTCGCATTCGAATTTTATCTTGTTTAATATAACTGATTGTTTATTCTTTTTTTCAACCTCAAATCCATCAAAAAATTATTTACACTGTTGAAATGCACGAAACAAACGTACCAGGTGTTTGTAAAAGGATGATTTTGTAGGAATTGTTTAAATATTTCAACAAAAGAATATATTGAACATTCCCTCGGCGTGTAACATATTTTAGTATTTCAAAGAATCAGACATCAATCTATAAGTATATATTTTTAGTTTTTACAAGAAATGACCGATGGTCTTTCAAATGTTACATCTACATTCTGAACTGTGATCGATTGCTGACCTATCATCAAGCAGATAATCTTGTATCAGTGACCGTTTATTGTTACATTTTTAAAGGATGATTACTTCATAATTTGTCTTTTCGTCTTTAATTCATTTTTGGTTCTTTATATTTCAGCGGTCAACCGCAACATTATAGAGGATCATGGAAAAGTGAAAAGTGGAAGAACAGCGCCAATCGCCATGACCGAAATAATGCGCCCGCCTTTAATCATTTCTTTGTGAGTAATTGTTCCTAGTTCTAAAAATTCAGTTTTAAACTCTTATGTAAAAAAAAGTTAAAAAATAAATAATTTAAATGTTTTTTAATTATAGTCACATCCGCCACCAAACCTATTGCACATGAATTGCCCATCATTTGCTGAGGACTTAGATGTAATGCCATTTGATACAACTTCTCAGCCACCTCCACCTATTCCGTGTTTACCACGACAGTTACCAATTTGTGATACTACTACAATGCACGAAGTGTTGCCGCCACCTACTCCTGAGGATAATTCTCAGCAGCATGTAGTGAAAGACACCGAAAAGCTATCTGTTCAAAGCAACAACATTACCGATACTTTGAACGAAACTCTAGACATTGTAGAACCAAATGTGTACGAAGAAAAGAGTATTCCTTCGGTTGAACCATCCGTTCTAGCTGATATTGTAACAGAAACTTCTTCTGAACAAATTAGGCCAGAAGAATCGGAAATTGTACCACAATCAAGCAAAACTAATAGTGTAAACAAAAAGTCAAACGCTGCTGTAATGACACGTCGTGTTATAAACCAGCTGACAACAATGGACAAACACAATCTCAAGCAAATCATAAATAATCCAAACACCAAATATGATACAGCTCTAATGACGCAGGCTCGTCAACAAATCCAAATTGAAACACGCAAACAATTGCGTTCCCTTGGCGTAGATGGGCCAGAGAATCAAGCTGCTACTCTCACCGTGTTGGAGCCAGATGAGGTAATTGACGCCACGAAATTACCAGGTGGTGTATTCGCTGAAATCGGTCGCCTTCTCGGCATGAGCTTGGATGAATCACAGAATGGGGGCATAAGTGAAGCAGTTAATGTAAATACTGTGGCTTTGGACCAATATTTAGGGGAGCTAAAGGACACAGATAATCCAAGTGAAGATGTAAATCCTGATGAAATATTTGATCACGCGGAAAGATTACTGATGGGAGATACTTCCATGTTGGAGCCACATTCGAATGAATCATCGCCAATGAATTCTCGGTGTGTGTCTCCCACTATAGACGACACCTTGCAAGTTGCAACGAAAGCCGTTGAGGATGATCTGTTGATTACCGCAAACAATGCTCAATTGGATGAAATAATTTTAAATTCGAATTTCCTTCAGGATGTCGACCCGTTGTTGTCTGACGCACAACCTTTTCCCATTCTGTCTCCTCAAGAATTGGAACAGATTTCAACTACGAATTTGGATAAGAGTACAGCATCGGAGCATTTCGATCAACTTGAAGAGTATTTGCCTGCCAACTCTCAAATAAATGAAGACTGCCTTACTGAAATAAATTCTCAATTGGAAATGCCTCCCGTTGAACAAAACATTGAACCTGTGCAGCCCGAACCATTGCCACAGCCGGAGATTCAAACAGAAAGCCCTGCTACAGAACCATCAGTTGTAGAGCCTAAAAAGAAAGTTGTAATACAGTTTAAACGATCATTGCTTCAAAAGCCCCACAACTTTGCTCAAGACAGAGAATCTTTAACAAAATTGATAACTGCTCAACAAAATCACAATATGAAAACACAGGCAGAGCTACTGGAAAGCTTAAATAAATCAGGGAAGGCGACTAACGTCAAAAAGAAAAAATCGCCTCCGAAATTGACTGCCGTGGTAGAAAAGAAAAATGAAATTATAAAACGACAAAACACCGGTTACTATCGTAAACCGCAGCCCCACAGTACGACAACGTCGAGTTCTAAGGCATACGGTTCGATGATGTATAAACGTAAGGATTTAGAGTTTGCAGTCAGCCACACTTCTGAAGCTGCCAAATACGTAAGAAGTAAATATCAACGAGAATCTCGCAGCAGTTCTGAGGAAAGGATTCGCGAACATCATCGCAGAGCTGATATTAAACTAAAAGCAAAAAATAAACGATTAGAGAAATTTATACGCACATCTAGGATACACCGAGAACCATATCATCAAAACAGTTCGTGCAAATCAAATAGTTACAAAAAACGTGAGTCTTCAAACAGATCATTCAGCAACATTAGTTCGATTCCTAAAATCAGTTTTAAACCCATTCCATCCATGTCGAATGTCAATTGGGAAGATGTAAATCGGACGCGATCAAAAAAATTGCGGGAGAACAGCGTTCGATTGAAAATGGCTCAAATTTCACCCAAACGTGTCTGCGCACCTTCTCCCGTAAATACTAGCAACCACTTACCAATGGCAAAAACCAATTTAAACATATCGGATGCTTTGTCCAACATTTACAATACATGTTTGGAAAAACTGGAACAATTTGAAAATATCGATAAGTCATGTAAAGAAGATCTGCGGAAAAAATCACAGCAAGAGGAGGCCAATTCCAATGCCATTGACGCTTGCCATAATGTTGTAATCAAGACAGAGCCAGATGATGATTTGAATCTTATCCGTATTACCGAAGAGCTGCAAAATGATTTTCAACTTAAAAAGGAAATTATTGAAAATCCAAGCCCATCGCAATCTGAAGAGAAATGCAACGAGGAATCAAGAATGGACTTTGACAAGAATGCGGCAGTTTTAGAGCCACTCGACCAAGAGCATAATGTAACTGAACCACCCCCTACAGTTGACGTTGCGTCGAATAGTTTTATTTCATCGGAAATCAACTCCTCTAAGCCTGTCGAGTCTCCAGAAAGCGTTGCATCAACCACACATCCATCAAACGTTTCTAATTCATTTGAGCAAAACGAAGGCTCATCCGAATCTATTGTTTCTCGTGTAGAACCGAATGAACCAACTTTAGAGATCGATAACAATTTGGACAGATTAGAAGGTGAATCTTTATCCGCCAATTATTCTCAATCGTCTCATTGCTCTACGCAAGATGATACAAACATGCTAGCCTTATTCAGCGATCAGTCGCAGAAAAAATCATCACTTGACAAAGAAAGCTCTTTGGCACAGGATACAACCCATTCAGAAGTCACTACCGCCGACACTTTAAGCAGTCAAGCTGATGACGCCAAAATAAAATCAAACGTATCCAATAAACACTGCGAAGAGCTGCCTGTACAATGTTCAAGTGAACATCAAGGCGTTGTCAACCATAAAATCGATGATGAAGCTAAGCAAATGGAAGCAAGCAAAGTGCGTGATAAATCAAATCAAAAGAGGAAGCATTCCGAAGTAGACGTTGGCAAAAATTGTGTGGACTCTTCCAAGAACACCGCGGGGGAGGTTCAAGAAAAAATAATAAAATTACAATCAAAAAAAAGCAATGAGCCGCATCGCATCAAATCCACGACGATCAAAGACTCAAAAGACTCTACGCTTAATAAACGAAATGAAAAAACTAAAAAGACCACTGAAGTTGTCAAGGAAAAATCTCAAGATGTTCCGAAACCATCCGCCAAAGATTTAGCTCCTTCTGAATGCAAGAAATCGAATACGAAATCTGTGGGCAAATCAGAAGGACCAAAATTAAGTGATGTACCATTTTTAGAAATCAGTCACAATGCACTAAAGCCAGACAATGTACAAACTCTAAATTTACATAAATCTCGACAGCTTAATACAACAGTAGTTAAATCTAAATCCATTTCTCCACTGGGCAAACCGAAACAAACATCAAAATCTGATAAGGTAAAAGAAGTAATTGAAGCTCCGAAGATATCGCCACAGAGCCAAACTGTGTGTCGAAAAGTTTCTAATCAAACGACTATCGGTGAACCAATAGCTGCCAAGCTTACATCAAATTCTTCCAAAAGTCACGAAGAAAATCCTTCTGAATCAAGAGAGTTACGAGATCGCAAAAAGCGAGAAAATCGCAAGCATCGAGAAAAACGGTCCACCGAGGACGTGCCGATAAAATCCAATCAAAACTCTTTTTCGTCAACTATTGTAAAAAGTGCCTCCACCACGATAAATAACACCTCGACCGGTGATAACTTGCCATTAGACGAAGGTGCATCGATGACTCGTGTTTGGAAGTCTCCGGGCGAGAAGAAATTACTTGCACCATTAGACGCTTTAAACCAAGATTCACAAGAAGTGGTAGCTAACAATGAGTCCCTTTCAATCGAAATGGATCTTCCAAATACGAGTGACGAATTAAAATCTAATGATGCAGCTTCATTTTTGACGAATTCTCAGTTAAGCCAACAATATCTGAAGAATTCAATTGATAACCTGTTGAGGGATGCCGCCAATGCTCATGCAGGATTTAATTCCACGAATCCAATGGAAAATCAAAAAGTACAGCCTACAGTGAACAGCAATGAACAGACGCTTAATCGCATGAAGGATATCGACATTAAGCTAATGCAACTACAGCAAAACAAAATGTCTATTGATGAATTAATATTTAAGTACCAAAAAGAGAAAATTGAAATTGACCGGAGCATTATGCAGTTCCAGAATGAACGATTCATATTATTAGGATGTCTTCTTTCAACTTCAAATAATATGCAACAAAATAGTTTTACGACTGCGGATGCTAAGAATGAAAATATCTTGACTGCATTAAACATTGATGAATCGTCTGTACCATGTGATACTCAAGAAAAATCTTCGCCAAAATCACCAATTAATTCAAAGAAACGCGATTGTAGCAATACCAAACTACGTGAGGCTTCACCTAAAAGTCGAAAATTAAACAAAAAATGTGTTGATAAAAGTTCCCGTAGTAAAACTTTTACTGAAGATGCCGATATTCAACCTGACCAAGTAGAAGAAGACACTTCTTTAAACTACAACCAAAGTCCAAGCCAAAAGACTTTAAAAAGGCAGTCAAAAAGACGAGCTAAAAGACAACATTTAAATTTTCGCACGGTTATGGAGCCTGACCAAAAGCGGGCGCTGGTGGAAAATTTAAAAGCTCTCCAAACATCCCAAGATCCTCTAGCAGAAGTGTCAAGCAACATGGCACTTTGTAAAACGAATCTGTCTAGTGACAGTAAGACAGAGATCGGTGCTGAAAGTGATACTAGTGAAATTGATTTTAAATCATCAAAATATAATTTTAATCGATTCACCGGTGGCTACAACAGCCGAGGCAGCTCTGTTCACGTGCATAGTGACGATACGCCATTTACAACACCCTCAACGAGCATTTCACGTCCTGGTTCCCCACTGGGAGGTCTAAAATATGTGCCAATGATAAAGACACCAAAATCAACATTCGGTGGTGATGATGGCAACAGTGATTTGGACAGTGACTTTGGACCTCCTCGTCAATTTTTTCCACCATATTGCAACTACAAGTCTGTAATGACTAAAGAGTGTAAAATTGTCCTGAAGCGGTGTGACCTGACTCAACTAAGCTCAGCGTCTGTGAAAAAGCTGCCAAAATCTACAAAAGAAATAGAAACGCCAAACGCCAACGATGAGTCTAAAGCATCTGGTGACATGGCATCAAAAGATACGTCAGACACAATAATGAACAATAACAGTGTCGCCTCAGCATCACAAATTGATGACATCGTAGATAATACTGAGGTGGAAAAAATAACGCCGTCAGCTGACAAAGAGTGTGGATTCAACACTCCAGAACCGTCACGCGGTACAGAAATCGACATGGCTCCGGATGCAGTCGATTTGCATTTGGAAGCGAGGAAATTTGTCGGTCATAAAGTGCCTATAGCATGCTTAAAGGTAAGTTGATGCACGTCGAGGGTTATATAATTTGACACTGACTTAATTTCCTCAATTTATGTCTTTTATGGATTACAGATTGTTAAACGATTTTTAGTTGCCGCTTCCGATGATGGTAATATTTACAGATATTGTCTTGGGAGTGGAAAATTGGAGCAAACGGTAGCGATGCATCGTAAAGCTGTCACAGCATTGGCGGTTGACTTGCACAGTAATGTTTTCTCAATATCCCTGGATGGATATGTCAAAAAGTTTGAATTAGAGGTCAGTTGTGCAGTTTTCAGTTTTTTTTTTACAGTGAAGATGAAAAACTTACAAATATTTTTCTTAATTTTAGAATTTTTCTAACGAGTTGGCAGCAATCAATTTAAAAGATCAACTTCAAGTGTCTGACTGCAATTGGGAAACTTTATTCATCGGCACAAGGAGTGGAGCAATACTAACATTTAATATGAGGGTAGGTCAAGTAAATAAAAAAAAAAAACATTTATTATAATTTGTGATGCCCTTTTATTATAACAGACAAATGAATCATCGACAAAGGACCCTCTGTGCAACATAGGGAAGCCAATATCTGCTTTGACTGCAATCAAGGAAGGTCCTCGAAAAATACTCATAATTGCCTCAAAAAGTTCTAATGAAGTCCTTGTCAGAGACGCCCTCAGTGGCTTGCTGTTGCGCTGCATTTCACTGGTTGACAAGGTTACAGTGTATAGCATCAAATTGTGTAAAGGAACACTTAATTTCGGAACAAATCTCAACGAAATACTCTCATATGATTTTTATGTAAGTTTAAATTGAAATTGTTAATATTCATTCATTTATAACAATTGTCTTTATTTTTATTATTTTAGAGTGGCTTGGAATTAGGCCGTAATTTTGCAGGAAATGGCGTGATTTCGTTGAAATTATACCGCAAAACAATGCTGTTTGCCGCTTGTTACGATGGATTTATCTACGTATATGATACCAGGACAAGAACAATGTTGCAGCGTATTCAGGGTCCTGGCAAAATGCTACTCTCGTTTGACATTGTGGATAATATGGTGAGTACAAATGTTTAATAAAATATGATAAATTT